>JAOWBP010020262.1:0-19402 GCA_028571105.1 Tragopan temminckii | reverse complement strand
GGTTTCTTAGCTCAATCTGGTCGATCACTGAAACTGATCCTAGCCCTGGCATGTGGGCTGATTTCTCAGATTGATTTTGCCTCTGTGGGATGGATACTGCCTATTGTGGCCTCTCCCTGACGGCTGTGAGGCCCTCCTTGGCTTGTGGCTCACCTTCTCTTTGATTATTTCTGACAAAGACAGGCCTATATCCTGAAGGGAGAGACATTTCTAGTTGTATTAGTTTACAGAACTCTTGCTCAGAGTCTGTCACTGATGCCATAGGGTTCAGACTAGAATGCAAATATCACAGCCTCAAACAGAAGGAAATGAGATGCTGTCTTTCAAAAGCTGTGAAGTGGGGGAAACTATTTTTGAGTCTACTGCTTGCAAGAGACTTTTTTAACTGCTCTCTGCTGAGAGCTGCCATAGTTGGAATTGTCACCAGAGCAGCAGCGGCTTGTTCAAGCAGGTAGGTGTGCAAGAAAGGACAAGCATTGAGCAGCAAAGCAGGGAGCATCTGGTGATGTTCCAAGAGGAGATAGGATAGCAGTATGAGGACCACCAGATCAGTAGAATCTTGGATCAGGTCCTGACGCCAGCTAATACTAGACATTCTCCAACCACAGAGTGGTATACACAGGAGGGACTAGGAAAGGAAACGACTGGTGAAATGGTCACAGAAGCCATCTCACTGGGGGAGAGCACTCTAGGACACCTATGTTTAAGAAAGTAGGCACGTGCCAGCATGTTTGGTCTTTTTTTTTTTTTTCCTTTTTTTATTTATTTATTTATTTATTTTTTTTATTTGAAGGGTCTTGCTCTTGGAAAAAACACAAAATTGTGATGTTTACATCAGAATAGCTCTCTGAAACGAAAATGTTTATTTTAACTCTTTCAGCTCTCTTAGTGAAACTTGAGCTATTGTTAGTGATGTTTTAAAGCTTGATCTGCAGCTGCTGCTGCTGGGCAAGTGGTGGCAAAAAGCTTATATATAAAAGCTTGTATATAGGAAATTATTTTGACAGAGACTAAGGCAAACTTTTAAATAATTTATATAGAAAAAAAAAAAAATGTCCAAAGTGTTAAGGATAGCCAGGTGAAGCAAATGTAAGCTGAGCCTCCTGCTTGTCACCTACAAAATCTCCAACTGATAGCATTATATTCTAACCACCCCATACAGCCTTTCTGCAGCTGATTCCTCCCTTTGTGTATGAAAAGGCTCTGGGGAAACACTCTGTGTGATTCTCAGTGTTACATAGGGTTGTCATTTCACAGCAAGGATTCACTGAGCTCTGATGGCTTCTGCAAATGTTGTCTTGTGGCCAGGTGAGACTTCAGAGCACCCTACATTTTCTATCATGTTAGAAAATAGAAGGGATGAACACCTGAGTCATGAATTTATCAGGTGTCTTCACTGCTGTAGCTTTATCCTGCTCTCTTCCCACACCTATTTCTGTGCTGTATCCAGCTCTGCTGAGTATTGCTGACTGAATCTTATATGGGTGACTCAGAAGTGTTCATCCTGGTTAAGTGTTTTACTGTGTAATTATAGGGTACCAAAGTTATTAATGTTGCTACGAGGCAAAGATATTATCTTCAGTCTCCATATGTTCTGTCAGAACAAATGTTATTGCTACAAATGACATTTCTTGTGCAAAGACATACAAATGTAGCTGTTTTCTCCTGCCACTGCTGTTCATTTTTACCTTTCAAGTAACTGTTTATGCTTTATAAGATGAAGTGAATCCATCTGTGTTTTGCAAGTAACAGGATCGTATGTCTGCTAGGGGTCAGCTGTAGACATGCAAAACAATGGGAGTCGAGGAAAGCAATTAAAACACCAGCCACTGCACGGTCTTAATAATGACAGACATAAAATTTGATGCTTAGCCAAATGCTTGTTCCACACAATTTTGGAAGGAAGTGCCAATGACTGCCAGAGATATCCTCAGGAAGGCAGAATGTTCCAACCAGCCAAATGCTGGGAATGCTTGGTGACTGACAGTACATACATGAAAAAAGGGAATGTTAAAAGAAGTAACAGCAATGCCATGCTGAATAGAGCAAAAGGGTGGTGTGAAATCACTGTCTTGCTAAGACTTGTGCTTTGTCACAGGACTTTGGGACCTTACTTAGTCTACAACTGAAATCCTTTTTTCTACCTCTTGGCCTTCTCTGTTCCTCACTTTCTTCACTGAGTTGAATTATACCTCTTGCTGTTCACTTATACTGTACTGATGGTATTCATCACCAGTATTGTGATTCACTTGGCTTCTGTTTTAGGAAGCTTCCTGAGCCTGTCCCCAAAATTTCAGTTCTTTCTGACATCTTTGTTCTTTGTAAACAGAGGTGAGTTAAATATTTTTAGTCCGCTGTTCCTTTTCATACTTTGAAGCAACATACATCTTCAGCAGAGGGCTATGTCCCACCACTTCACTCTAAGATTTTTATCCACAACCTAATCATCTTCACATAGCACCCAGAAACGGAAAATAGCTGAGGTAAAAATGGGAATTTAGATTCTCACAGGTACCTATCACTTGTCAAAATGCAATGCATCACATTTGCCCTCTGATAAATTTATATGTATTCTACAGACTCTCATATTTCCAAGATGTTTCTAGCAGAGCTGATATTCACAGATAGCTCCTCTGTATGGGTACAGACTTGGGAAAGATCTGTCAGTGATAATCTGATGTAGTTGATTCAGTCCCAGGTGTACTGCTGTGCTATTCATCCCTTACCATGTCCCATGAATACTTTCCTTACAATGCAGTATTGTTATTCTGTGCAGTGCAGACAATCCACCCATTCAAAAATGTAGGAATTTCGGTCTTTGCATTCTTCAAAACTCTGATTTTGTGCAGCTGAAAATCTTCTAGAGCAAATAAAACAATGATCTGCTATAAGTGAATTAATGCCAGTCACAAACTAGTTAATTATAAGGCATTTGTCAGGTGGATGTGTGTCTGTGTCTGTATTAAGTGTGCTTATATAGAGATTTCCAGTCTGTCCTGATATGGTAAGAGTGAACTATCTAAAGACAAAAAGGCAATTAGAGAAAGTTAGTTCTTTTAATAAAAAATAAACTGCATTCATTAGATGTTAATCACTCATAAAACAGATGCAGCAATTCGTTTTAAATGCATCTCTTCCAAATAACAGACATGACTATATTCAATTTATAGATGAATTGAAAAGAAATTTAGTTATCAATATGAATCATTATAACCATGATTTGTGGCCCAAAAATGAGTATTTAATGGTTATTTATAAAAGTTGTGGTCCTCATATGTGTGTTTGCTGGTGTGCTGTAGCTTAATGAATACAGGTTTCAGTCATGAGTTGCAGTTCAACTTCAGAATATACACAGTATTAGTATATGCATAAGGGTATTCCTATTCACTATGGCCCGTGCTAAATTGAAGTTCTCAATTCTAAAAACTTATTATCTTTGGCATACAGCGAGACTGTGTTACTGTTACTCAGCAGTTAAATCTCTGCTTTATTGCACTGTAATATTTATGTGATCTTTCTCATCACTGCAATGTCATATAGCATGCTATGGCTATTCCCTTTTAAAATGTAGGTACTTTACATGACAGATCCATGCCTTAGCTGTGTCCTTACACTTCATTTACAATTATTTTATTCCTTTGTTGATTATAATTGTTCCAGTCTAGTTTACTCGCTGCTTTCATTTCATGATCATCATTCAGGTACTGTTGAAAACTAATAGCATGATCACTACTCTGTTTTAAATGAGGCAAGACATACTAGATATCGTAAGTTTATAATTGGAAATAGATTGAAAGCCTGCTGTTTCTCACCCAATAACTACTCAGCAAATAGCTTCTCCAGCTTATGGTTCAGTTATTGCCTGTTTACACCAAATGTAAATTCCAGGTAGAAATATTCTTCTTTCACAGGAATAAAAGAGAAATGAGGCATAACAACTTCCATTATTCCCCAGGATATCCAGGATTATGATTGCCAGGACATCTTGGGACATGACTTCTGATCTGCTGAAGAGAAAGGCAGCCTGGTCCCCATCAGTCTGTCTGCCAAGGACATCGTGGTCTGCAGTCTCACTGGTGGATCACCTTGCTCATCTTCTAAATAAATCGTTGAGTTTTTTCTTTTTTTCTTCAGGGTAACCTGATTCAACATATGGCAAGAAAATATCTGTATTTGACATAATGGAAATAATGGAAGAGTCCAGTCAAGGGGAAAGAAAGAGATAAGCAGCTGCAGTTAGACAAAGTTGTGAATAATATTAAAATACATCACTAAGTCCAATAATATTAACTTTTTTTATAGATTTAAAGGCAGTTCTGAGTTGCTCCTTAGACCTTGAATGGGAGGCTAAGAAAAGGAAAAACAGTAAATAAAAAGTGATTAATGTAGCTCATTTAATTACTTGTCATAGTTGTTTCTAGGATGCAATCTAAAGTCCAAGTTACAAGTAGACAAAAATAGAAAGGATGTGTAAAATATATATCATTTTATGGAAGGCTCATTGTATGAAATGTATATGGATAAATCACTACGAGTACTCAGAAGGATTTCATTCCAAGCAGAAAACAAAATAATTTTTCCATTCTGTAAAAAGCAATCTTCTTCTGCAACTCTTCAAAGTTTTGTATCAGCTAGATCACAATCTAGATTCATTGATTTCACTCTCTTCAAACTTGCCTCTGTTCAGACAGGTAGGTATATTCTTAGGTCATCCAAGTATTCCTTGAGGACAAACAATGCAATCAAAGTCAGTGTTCCCAGTCATGATTGTATTTTTTTCATAGGTTTTCCGGGCTTGGCTTTTACCTAATCCAATGAAAAGCAGCTCAGATGAAGAATACATTGACTGAGGGTATAGAGGAGCCCTGCACGAAGTAATGTACATATCTAAAAATATAGTGAACCTTTCATCTGCAAATCTCTGTAAAAGACACACATCAAAAAAGGCTGCCTTAGAGAGCCTATAAATAAAGGAAGAAAGCAGAATGCTGGCGTAAGTATAGAACTGGAATACGTGGCAAAAACTTGGATTTTCATTTGCCATATGTGCATGCCAAGTAGAGATGCACAGTGGAGTATTTCTGCACTCTCTCAGCCATGTTTTGTTAGAAGGAATGCCTTTGTTGGCATTTCCTCTGGTGCTTTGTGTTTTCAGCTGTGTAGGTTTTTTCAGAAAATGATTTATGAGACCCATTGCCCCCACTGATTACTTGTCTCTTTTCTTAACAGAAACAAATGCAGATAACTGTGGAGCAAATAGTGTTTAGTTCACTTAAACATCATTAGACTATCCACTCTGGCTGTTAATAGTTTCAGGTCTTATGGCCACAAAAAATAGCCTAAGTTTTGCAGTGAAAAATTGTTTCAAGGATGCCTTGCTTCTTTTAAAAAGTTCACAGTTACTGCTTAGATAACACACAGCCACTTCTCCTGTGCAATTTTAGACGGCTTGTGAAATGCATTTTTTCTTCAGACTAGCAGATGGAAAGTGAGGGGGGGGGAACCTTACAAAACTGTCCTGTACGCTCAATGTAATGCTTTCTCAGGCCACAAAGAAGGAGATTAGCCATGTGTCTTGAATCCCAGTCAGGAATTTATGTATTTAGCCAGTGCCCAAAATTCACTGAACAGCTAAAGATATTGCTTCTGTGTAATACTGGGCTCTAATTTGCCCTTAGAATATTTCTGAATGAGCCTGTCCTCTCTGTACAGTTCTGCTAGAGAAGACGCCAGGCCTGTTCTGGTCACTCCTTCCCTTCCTGCATTTCCCATTCATTTTCTAAACACGCTTGATTTTCTGTATTTTTTTTCTTTTCACATTACTGTTCTATTTCTTGCATGTGTAGTCATTTGTGGTGTATACATTCCCTCATTCCTTTTTTTTTTTTTTTTCCCCCACTGTAAGCCTAATTAAATCTAATTGCTTTGCCTGGATAGCCTTCTACAAAGCTTTGTCTGCAGCATCCCACTTGGTTTAACTCAAATGTTAACTAACTGTGCACGTCTTGCAGAAAGCGTGTCAAATGAGACAGAGCCTAGGATAGTGAATAATGAGAAATAAAATAGAGCACCATAACTTCACTGCCACTCTTTTTTTGCTTTGAATTGGAAATGCAAGCAAATATTTAACAATTTTTACTTTTTTTTTTAGTTCACATGCAGTGACTACTATAGGTTTCTGAAGAAAGAGGACTAGGGTATGAATATGATGGAGTGGGAGAAAAAGTCCCTCAGAGTTTGAGTGGTGAGGGTGAAGGTTCTGCAGGCCCTGTGGAAAGGTCAGAGTTCAGTTAATGTTACAGGACATAGAGCAAGCTCCAGGAGTGCTGCACCCTGCACTGCTTTACTCCCCAAATGGGGAAAGCCTCATGCTTAGGAGAATTGTTCACCAATAGTTTGGGGTCTGGATAAAGCCTTGATGACCTTAGGAATTTATTGGTACCTCCAATAGTGGTGTTAATCTTTGTCTGTAATGATTTTTCACTATATTTTAGCATGAAAAGTATATATCTTAAACTGGTATTATGCTCTTGTTTGGATGCCTTGCAGAGATGAGATGAGACGTTCGCACGAGGTGTTCAGATTATGAAAACCCCCATGATCTATCTGTCAGGGGCAATGGGTACAGTGTGCAAAGGGTAAGGGTTCAGATTGCTCGTATACCCATTTGCAGAGGCAAGGGGTTGAATTTCAGTGGATAAAAACTGGGTTTGATATGATGGCAGGGTCAAGGGGAGAGTGGGATGTGCAGTAAATTCAATCTGTGGAGGTGTTAATTGCTATTGTCAGTTTTCTAGAGACAAAGAGTAGAGTTTATAAAGAAAATGCAAGTATCATCAAAACATTTATAAAGAGTTTATAATGAGTTTATAATAGCAGGGACACCTCCAGGGTGATGGAGATCCCCATGAGGGCTGTGATGTCCACAGGGGCTCAGTGGCTGTGTATGGCTCACACTGGAGCAGAGGAAGATAAGTAAAGGAGATATGTGGCACAGAGGAAGTGTTAAGTGTGTAACCCAAACCTCCAGATCTGTGCAACAACTCAATAGAGAAATTGGGATGGACTGAGTATGACCTACCGTGAAAATTAGGGAAGCTGGGGTAAGGAAGAGAAGAGAGCTGTTTAAGTTGAGCTTGGAGGGTGGAGAGTCATTACTAAAGCAGAAGTTGATTGGCAATAAATTGAATTCCAAAAAAATTCCCTGAGTTGCAACCTTGGCTGTCACCTTGCTGAGTGAGCAGGAGTACGCAGGTGAAACAAAAGAACAGTTGAAGGTTCACAGGAAACTGAGCAGGAGGACCCTGGCTATCCAGAGAACCTGGGTCCACACTGAAGAACACATGAATTAGTGGGGAAGCTGAGACAAAGATTTTAGCTGGATTAATTACTTTGCCTTACATTTCTTGGCTAAAGAATCAAGAAAAGCAGTCTTTTTGTGACATTCATTTGTAACAATCCTGTGTACATGACTGAATGTACATGTTTGCAGACACCTAACACACTGATACAAAAAGATTAACATAAACCAGACAAGTAACATCTCCATTATCAGTTTGGGGATGGAGTGTTTAGGTTGTTGCAGAGTGGGAATTTGGGAAATGCAGTATTTCCTTCATTACTCACCATTTTAATGGCATGATACTTCAAAAGACATGTGGCTTTCATGTGGCTTTGACTTTCCAAACTTCCAGTCAGCTCATCTTGTAGCACTCTGCTATTAATTTAACTATCCGTATTATCCACCTAATATAAAAATATATTCTATGTAGAGCATCTTAAGATCTCATTATCAGTTCTCCTTACATGTTTATCCTGCGTGATGGAATGAAGGCAGACTTTCGAATTCCCAAGCCATCCATTTCATCCTTATACCTTTTTCAGCTTTTCAAAAACATGGATACCAGCAGGTAATCTATCTTGGAAAGGGAGATTGAAGAGAATGATCTTTTAACTTTTTCATTTTTTCCCACTGAATGATTTTTAGATTCTTTATCTATTTTGATAATGCCAGGCTTGGGCTAGAAAGATCCTAGATTTATTCTTAGATTTATTTGTCTTTGATACAGTGTAGATTCTAAGAATATCTTTAAAAAAAGATAAGCTCTTCCTCCAAAAACTGAGAGATGACTGTTGTCTCTGTTTATTACCTAAAAAGATCCTCATCCTTCACAGAACTTTAGCTGAATACATCTGGGAAAACCAAATCAAGTCAGCTGCTTCTGGCATTAAATCTCATCAATTTTGTTCATCCCTTCCTCCCACCAGGAAAAGTAGCCTTCATTATTCATTGGCTACATAGGCAGTATAAGCTCCTGTCATATACTGAGCAATGGTGAAGCTGAATGCCTGAAGAGGGTGGTGTGTTGTTTTTCCCTTCTGAATACATCTGCGTGGCATGCTACAATGCTATGTAAGGATATTCCTATTTCTATGCACTGAAGTCAATGATTCTGTATTTACAGATCCTCTGAAGCATCATTTCCTCAGCTTTGCTTGTTAAAATATATAGGCATATCACTGTGGCCTAGAATGAAATGAGATGGATATATTAGACATGCATAATGCAGCCAGACTGCACTCTTTTGAATTCTACATCTACACATTTCTGTTTGTTGGTATGATCTGCAGAAGTAACACTGAAGTGATTTCAAAGAATGAAAACATTACAGAAATATGTCAAATACATTTCCATCACCAAGGCTTAACACTTGTGGTGTGTATTTGGGAGGAAAAAAGGTACTGTGATTTAAGATCTATCCCATTTAATCTGAATTGCTGAGTGGAAGAAGAAAGGAACCAAGAATGCAGGATTAACAACGGCTTTTCTGGAGCTGTTCTTGTGAGCTTCAGCAAAAATGTTTCTCACAAATGTCACAAAAGTTGCATTTACTATTCTGGTACATTGTCATGAATGTGTCTTAGATGCAAAAAATCATATTTGATCTCTCTGCTTTCTCTGCAGATTCACTGTAGTGGGAGTAGGATCAGGCTTTCGATAGATATTCTGTTCTGCACTGTCTCTGTCTGCACCTCCCTCTCTTGCACTCTTTAATCTTTCTAAGCAATTTTCTCTCTTCCTGCAGGGGTGATTGAAATGATCCTTTGAAGCAACCAGCTTTGACATTTGGAAAAAAAAAATCAAAAATGAATGCTCTAATTAAGCAAAACATCAGTTAAAGCTCACGTAAAAATGTAAGAATCTGATCAGTTCTTTCATGTAAGCTTGAAAACTGCACTGTGTTAGCAGAGGAGCTCATTAGAGGGTGCTTACTAAAAGTCCAGATTATGAAGCAGAGACCCATGTGTGATATCCAAGACTACGTAGCAAAAGGTAATATTCAGAACCCTTCACATAACATGTATTGTGACCTACTGCCCATGTGGTTCAAGGAAAAATAAAACAGTTTTATTTATACTGAGACTACTAATTACTGATCCAGACTGGAGAGGGGCTCCAAAGGATGCATATATTCTCTTCTGGGTATTTTACTGAGAACTGAGCTCTCTACTTTCCGGGCTCTTGCACACGTTTAATTGTACCTCTATGATACTATATCAACTATGGCAAGCTTTTTTTATTATATCTATTCAAGGCCATGTTTTTCTTATTATTCCATGGTGCTATGACTCTTAGGTGTATGGTAGGCTGTGGTAGATCTTTAAGTATGAACTTCACCTTGTGTTCCTATATCTTACAGTCACCTTTTGTATTTTCATATTGAAAAATACAGCTGAATTTGATGGAGAGAGCTGAGGCTGGCGTTTTTGCAGTCAGTGCCTGCAGCTTGTTGTTTCAGCTAGATGGGATAGAAACAATTTTAGCTGTGAACGTGATGGCATAATGAAGAGATGCTCTGAGTTTCTTCTCAGACAGGCTCTTTGGAGTAAACTCCCTCCCTCTCCCAAATGCAGGGCTAGAGAGGATGTCACAGTTCAGTCCCATAGTGCTTCAGAAAGCAAGTTTGCAGAATCCACTTCATAACAGTGGTGAGATACAGCTTAAAAATGAATAATTGTGGTGTGCCCACACACCGCCTTTTGAAAAGCTGTTTAAGAGGAGTGGTATAAATCGTTCACATTGTTTTACTCACTTTCCTTTTCTTTTTTTGCTGAGCGAGGAATAGTTTTCCGTGGCCAGTTTTGCCCTGCTGATTTTTTTTTTTTTTTTCTGAAGCTTTCTTAATTCATTTAGTGTAGTTGGGCAGAAATGCTGGAAGAGCATAATGGGTGGAACTCAGGAAAGTCCACTGCCCTGAGCCTTGGGTTTGCCCATTTCCTGGCATAGGTTATTTTCAATTAGTCGTAAGGTTTTTACCTTCCAGGCCTGCAGACAGTTGCATGTAGTTTATCATAATCTGTCCTACTGGAAAACAGAACAACCATAGGAGACAAAATGGATGAAACAGGAATAAGTAGAAGCAAGAGGAGGAGAGTCCTAGCACTTTGGCTGGGAGTTAGTTGCCTGTGTTGATAACATGCTAGAGCAGGAGAACTCAGAGAACTGATTCCATGTGGAGGTGCTACTGCAGTATAAAAAATCTTCCCAGCAAGGAAACCCAGCCTCTGTCTTGCAGCAGTCATTTATCAACAATCTGTGACCTAGGGGTCTTGCTCTTCAGGCCTTGCTGACTTTGCCTGGACTACAGCACTGGTATAATCGTACAACAATTGGGTTAGAAGAGACCTTAGAAACTATTTAGTTCTAACCCCCTGGTAACACCGTCCTTGTGGATGACAGAAGGAGCCATCAGCTACCTCAGACTGACATCAGACGTCAGGGTACGAGTCCAGCTGTGCTTGCTAACAGGCCAAGGAAAGTACTTGTCTTCAAAACTCCTGCAAGCCAGGTCTGAAGGTCCTGCTGTAAGAATACCTTGCAGAAGTCTCACTGCTGGTGCTGAGCAAGAACCTTCTCTCTTGGGCAACATGAACTCTTGATGAGCAGGATTTACTGGTGGATAGTGACGTTTTCTGAGGAGAGAGGAGATGTGAGAACTCCGGACAGCCCTGTTCAGCCTTGCTTTTCTGTAACACAGCACAGTGTGTGTGGAACAACTTATAGCCACTTTGCAGTTATATGCTGGTGCTCTAGGGATCATCTTACTGTAATCAAGTCCTGGAGAAGACACGGCTTTTAGCTGTGAATAATTTCTTTGTATCCAGCTACAGAATAGGTAAAAAAAAAAATGACAGCATTGGAAAAAAATGGGCTTGGAAAAAATAGAACCTCGAACTATAGGCAGAACAAGGAAAAGCCTCTTCTTATCTTTGTCATCAAGCTTTTGTTGGCAGTTACTTTGGCAGCATAACACACAGTGACCATGAACTTACACAACTAGGATGGGAGGATATGGTGATGAGGACTGTGCTGGTATTTGATTCTGCAGCCTTCTCTGATGCCCAGCATGATATAAAAACTCATTTTGACAGAGTAAGTCCTGTGTTCCTTTTCTTTTAAATACATCTTTGGTTTTACGTCACTCTCCCAGAAAACTCACTAACGTGTTAAAGTTGATTTCTTTGATAGTTTCAATCACATCTGACAAGATCTGTTGCTTGCAACAGATATTTGTTGGAGTTTCTTGTCTAAAGCAGCCTCACAAACTTTTTACAAATTCAGTGTCTCAACACTATGAATATCACACCCACCACCCCCAAAACTCTGACAGAGCAAGTGGCTTTCTTTAGAAATGTCCTCTTTCCAAATTTTGCTTGCTGAAACTTCCTGTTCATATTCACTGAAGTCTAGCTTGTGGGAGGATCTAATGACATCGTCTCTCTGTATCTTAATCTCCAGCATATCAGCTGTTCCTGCCCTGCAGACTTGAGGGCTGATTCCTCACCACACACAGCCTCCAGCCTCTGCCTACCAATGAAGCTGGGAAGCAAGTCCATCAGTCTCAGTCCTGTGAGCAGAAACTTGTGCAAGAGTGCCTGCGTCACTATGAGAAGCAAAGACTAGAAAAGTGATGTGACTGGATCACCTAGTACAGCTCTGAGCAATAAATATTAACTGCCAACTGCTGGCAAGCAGTGGTGGCAGACAGGACCCATTTGGTTTGCCCTCTCTTCATAGATTATCTTCCTGTAAGAAAAAAGCTGAGTGAAGAAGCATCTAGAAGAAGTAATGCTCCTTCCCTTAGGAAGCAATTGAATCTGCCTAAGGGAGAGACATCCAGATTACAATGTGGATCAGAAGAAGCAGCAGCAAACCTTTAGCAAGGCTGTAATTTGCGGCACAGCGAGGAAGTGAGAGACTGCTGAGAAGCAGTGAGAATGCTTCAATCCAGACCCTTGTGCTGACATAAAAGCAAATTTCTTTGAGAGTTGAGGAGACTCTTCAGATAGCTGCTACTCCAAAGGAAATTCCAAAATACAGAGTGAGAGTGATGGCTGGTCTTTCTCTAGGACGCAATGGGCAGGGGCAGATTTGTTCATAACCCCTTTTAACTGCTCCTGTCTTAACTAGTCATTTGACATTTTCTGAACTTAAAGAGTTGACAAATAAGTTTTTGGTCTAATAAAGACTGACTCTTCCCAAATCTGAATGCTTAGGTCCCCTTTGAGGAGCTCCCTATGAAAGAAAAGGTCTTGACAGATTCATATGAAGTCTTCAGCCAACCTGGCATCCTATCACACAATCTGATGGCTTTCATAAAATGAATTAGCAGACTGACCTGGATTGAATTGAACTGAATCATCAGAGTAAAAAAAAAGATATTTTGTTCTCTTGTTACTAGACTTGTCAGAAAATCCCGAGAATGAATCATCAGATCATCATGAAGTGCTTTTCCGCTCTCTGTGATGGGTCTTTGCAAATCTTCTGAGGTGCATAGTGGGACGGAGGAACTTGGATTGCCTCTGATTGGGTAGATGATGTACTCTTCAGGGTAGTGGGCACTTCAGTTCTCTTGTTAACCAGAACACTGGAAATTCTTAATACTGAAAATGTGCCCCCCTAAAAAAAGCATATCCAAGTTTCCCAACAGTTTGAGGGTACTTCATGCATTCCTGCACTCTGGGTAGCAGAGGGCACTTGCAGGAGCCTGAACAGGAAGAGTAACACCTGTTTGCACGGCTCTTTCTGCCTCTATGTTCAGCTGACTGCTGCTCTGGGCCCAACACACCAAGGGATCTCAGACACTTCTCATATGTCTTGCCCTCTAGATGCTTCATAGTCTTTGTAGCTTTCCTTTGGACACTAATAGTTTTGTACTGCTTGGTTCTGTAGCTTCATTCTCACTTCCCTTCTCCACAGCTCTGTAAGGACTGAACCTGCCACGAGCCCAGGCAGAGGCATGTGCTCCTCTGCTTCTTTAGATGTCAGCAGAGCTATGAGATTTTCCTCTGCAAAACATCTGGCCCAGCATCACCAAGGTACTCCCTAAGACACTGGTGCTTCATCCCTCTCTCTGGATTTAGATACTAGCCCTAAGCTTTTGCAAAGGCAGAGGAAAATTTATCTGAGTGAACAAGGAAGCTCTTTTCCATACAGTATTCACAAGCATGCTGGTATATATGAAGTCCACACTGTTCATGTGAGAAAGAAGCACAGTAAAAGGAAAATAGGTACCTCCCACAGAAAAAAATGCATCATCAGTTAGCAGCTGAACTAAAAAAATGTTATACAACATCACTCTGAAACTATTCAGTAGTTTTGTAGCAGGTCTAACCAGTCTTTTACATTATGGAATCTTCTCCTACATACTATTCATTAAACAGAGGCATTTATTAGAGCAGAAACGGTTTTACTTGGGATAGACAATATCTCTAGTGCAGGAAAAAAAGGCAGGGAAAAGAGCTCTAACCATTCTTTGGAATATATTTCTTTTATGTGAATGGCACTTACTGCTCCTTCTGCAGTAGGAATGATGTATTACTTAGGAGTGCACAAAGATTTTCCACTGTCTGAACATTTAAAAGCCAACAAATGCCCTACTATTGTTTTCACACCCCTTGCTCATACATGACTTGCTCTTAGTATGCGCCTCTATCTTATTTTTCTGCTGAAAGTTTAATATTCCATGCAATGGAGTTTCAGCTGCTCCTGAAATAAACTTTTATATCAACTGCTTTCTGCACTGATTCATGGACTCCTAGGTGTCTCTAACTTTTTCAGGTTCACTCAAATGTGCAAACAAAGAAACAAACAAACAAACAAAAACATTTGTGTTGACAGGTGGGCTTATGTTTGGCATATGGAGTCTCTTGGAAGACTTTACAATTCAACAGCAAGAAAGATTGAAAACCCGAAATTAGATGAAAGCAGAAAGTGTTATACTTCTACTTGCCTGTTTTAGCCACCTGGTAATGACCCTGTCAGAGCAGACATTCTCCACAGGAAGTGAATTACACAGGCAGTGTTTATCATTCTGGTGATGCATAAGTCTTTCTTCCAGTTATTTGCCTAGGCTGTTCATTTTTCCATACCGATAAATGTTTTTGGTTTTTTTTTTCTCTAAAACTTCCTTGAATTGTCCCACTTCAAGGTATGAACAGGAAATTCCTAAACAACTGTGCATTGCTCCTTGATCAAGGATGTTTCTTAGTGAGCTCTTTTTCAAAAAACAACAACACACACATACACAAACCAACCGACCATCCAACCAACCAAATAAAATCCTTTTCTACAGAGCTGTTCTTTGGAAATGTTAGAATTTCACATTGTGAACAGGGAGCAGAACTGTTGATGATAGAAAAAATGTCCTTGAACGGGACATCTACCACACATTTAAGTATGCACCTATGTACATAGATACACCATTTGATGCTTTGAAAATACAGAACTTGGAGATTTTAGACCTTGCTGAGTAGCAAACTACCACTGTCATTTTGGTTTTTACACAATTCCCACAGTCTTCAGCCATTCCCAAAGAACATAACACTTATCAATAGCTAGAACCTTCTCAATCTACTTCTATTGGTCCCCTTCCCCAAATCAAGCTGTATGAAGATGTTTGTATTAACTGCTCCCTTTCTCATGTAGCCAGTAAAGGCTGGAAGTTTAAACTCAAGAAATTCCTAACTTATGAATATACGAGATTTGAATTCAATTGTATTTGTTGCTGGAGAAATGTCAGTTATGGACGCTTCTGCAAACAAATGTTAGACAGATTATAAGTGAAATTGAGCTGATCTAAACTGTCCAAGTAAGGCACGTAATGTATCAGGATACATTATTTGGAAATAGCAGTGGCTGTACAAAGACCAAAAGATCTTTATACTGTATGAGTAGTGTAGAAATTTCAGATTTTTTCATGGTAATAGTAACTTTTTTTTAAAAAAAAAAATTGTTATAACAGTAGATAAAAGGGAAAAAGAAATGTATGGATTATAATTTACCACATTTAGTTCAGCATCACATTTATAATGTTACTTAAATTCATTTTGGTACATGAATTTTAAAGATCCTACTCTTCCCTACAGAATTACTGGTGTGCCGTAATTAATATTTAATTTTTTTTTACATAGGACTACTGTAAGCTTTTTCTTTGGGGTATTAAAAATAATATTTCAAAAAGAAAACAGAATCTCTTAAGGAAAAGCCTTAGCAGGGTAGCATTATTTTTTTTCAAAATCATACCAGAAAAACATGAAATGAGAAATACGGAGATGAAAATATTTCCACAAGAACTTCCTATCACTATGTGATACACATAGGTTTTTAGCAAAACAGTTTTTCTTAAAAAGCCTCTGTTATTACACACTTCTGAATCTTACCGTTCTGAAGAAATTAATCTTAATTATGTTCTACCTCTTCTTTGAAAAATACTCTCAGCACTTGAAAAATTTTAGACCTCATAAGGTACGAGAATAACTTTCGCAGTGGGGAAAATGCAGTCAGAGCTGGGATGGAGAGTGGCAACTGCTTAGCAGAGAGACAGCCATGCTCTATGGCATCTTGACTGTGGGAGGAATAGAAGGATCAGTAGAAGTAGATCCTGTGGTGAAATCAGCAGTGGTCTGAATATAGTGATCACCAAAAGTCTTAAAAAGGATGTCCAAAGATGTGGTGTAACACAGGTCCCTGGACCAAAGAAAGCTACTTATTCAGAAAAGCAGGAGCATTACATCAAGGAAACACCTGCAACAGTCCCCACAGTGTCCATGGCAGAGCAGTGCAGAAATAGCATTCGCTTCCTGCGATGTTTCTCAATATTCAAAATCTTTCTTAGTCTCTCCTGATACAGCTGTTCTGCTCGGAGGAAGTCATCAGATACTCAGCATGGCTGAGAAAGTTCTGGTATATCAGCCAGTGAGTAGCAGCAGCACTTCGGGCCCATGTGGAGTGTGAGGGGAGTTTAAGAAATGAAGGGACAGAGGGAACAGTGCTGTCCTCAGCTGTATTACCTGGGAAGGAAGAGTGAAGTTCTCAGCAGCCTTCGTCAGTAGAGGTGGGAACAGGGTGAGTGGGCAGCAATAGTTTTTTTGCTAGATTCATTTTGCCAGCAAATTTCAGATGCTGAGGTTTGAGGTGTTGCTGTAATTGGAGGTTCTCTGATGGCCACTAGGAGCCACGGGAAAGAGCCTGCTTCTTTGACCACTTCATCCTGAACAGTTTACACAACTGAACAGTTCAAAGATGAGACAGAGGAAGAAACTTTGTCTCCCTAGAACAGCCAAAATCATGGTTGTAGGTTTGCGTCTACAGGAGCTGTGGGAGACCTGCATGCAAATTCAACATTGGAACCAAAGCAAGAGCTTGGGTCTCAAGCATCCTGGATAAGCATTTCTCAGTCCTTGGGTGCCTTGCATATTCTCAGGGCAGACTCATTGATTTGGATCAAAAGTTGCAGTGTGGATTCAAGAGTCTTTTCCTAATCAAAGCTTAATTTGAAAATTCCTTCTGTACCAAATCCTGATTGGTTTATCAGATGAGCTAAATATAGGCAGAAGTCTCTCTCTCTCTGCAGTTTGTAGCCACCTAGTCTGTGGGATGGTAGGCTTAGGACTGTAAGCTTCTGCTAAATTTCACTCCTGTGTGTTTGAACAATGCTAAGCATGAAAAGAGCAGTGATCCCAGCTGGCATCTCTGCAGAGAGCTGCAGGACTGCTACCAGTAATTGTGCTCAGAGCTTACATTGCACTGAACTGCCTCATCAAGCATGCCGGTTTTTGCAGTGTCAGCTAAATGGCAGTTTATTTTCCTTCCTTGCAGACTACCAAATTGAAGCCACTGGTTTATTTCATGTTGGCCCAAATAATTCCAAAATAAAAAATGGTTCTAGTGTTCAAATCTTTGTACAGTGAATGCTTGGTGACAGACATCTTCATATGAAGAACTACTGCAGTACTCACGTTTAACTTACAAATACTTGGTTGGTACAACGCTTAAAGTTGGTAAGATTCTTGACCACCAAAAAGCAATGGGAGTTGGGATGCAGGATGTCTAAGATGTGTGCCAGAATTACAGTGCTGATTTGTTACATGCCCTTCAGCAACTCATACATGCTCTTAAAATTCCATTTTATAAAATAGCTATCAGTGTTTCAACTGAATGCTTTGAGAGAGCTAATTAACTAATGTTAGTAAAGCACTCGGTATTCTTGGATAAACGACTACAGAAAAATAAATTGCTATGCTTTATGTTGTAAATCAGATTGAACTCCATTCCTAAATACTCCTTTCATCTAGGGCTGATAGCAAACCTTAACAAGCTCATAAAAACAAAAACAACAACAACAACAACAACAACAACAACAAACCCACAAGGTAAGATACAACTGCCTGGGGGCATTTTAATCAGAAGATCTTTTCAGGTGAAAAAGACTTCTGCAATGAACAATTCTATTAGCCAAGAAACAAAGAAAAGGTTTCTTATGCTAAGTTATATGGGTGTAATTACTTTGTGGCTAGACAGTGGGAATGAGAAGAAGGCATCCCATATCTGAGCCGCGTAAGCAAAGAAAAAAGCCAAAGTCCTGTGTCTAAATTAAGAATCAGAAATGAAAGGTCTTTATCCCAGCTGTCCCGTAGCTGAGGAAGCTGTTTAATAATCTACTCAAGCCTCTTCCGCTTGCCTTTTCCGCTGTCTGTCCTGTACCTTTATGCTACAAGCCCTATTTCAAGCACTGTGATGATGGTTCATCTTTGCTTCAGCTGAGTATGCACAAAAACCTGTCACTCTGGGCAATAAAGTGATTCCAGGCTTGTATTAATTTCAATCAGCTGATGAAAACTGAGCTTTTGCCTTTGCTCACACTTCATTATTCAGGAAAACAAAACAAAACAAAAAAAAACACCTGACTGGAGAGGTGTTGTTCTTGCCAACAGAGGGAAATATCTGCTTCCAGTAATACCTGTTGAATGGAGTACCTGGTGGGGCATGCTCAGCTGAGCAGAGGACATAGTGGCAGTGATACTCTGATGGTCTGAGCTGGTAGTTTTCCACAGCACTTACCCAGTATCAGGACATCAACCTTTTTCCATTAACTCATCCTTTCTGCAGCTCTGTGGTTTCCTGTGCTTGTTCTAGTGCAAATTTCTTTCCATCCCCAACTTCTGTTGCACAGCTTTTACTTTACGAAGCAACAATTTTGCCCTCATTTTGATAATTGTGAACTGCTGAGGGCAGAAAAAAGGTGCTAACCACTAACACCCTACATTTCCAAGAGCCCAACATACTCTTTCTGCTTCCATAGCTGAAACATTTAAAGAACGCTCCATGAGGCATGAGGAAACGTTGGCTCAAAATTAACTTCACCAACCTCTAGACTCTTTGGCAGCCTGAGGATGTGCATGTGAGCAGCTTCCAGAAGCACATGGGCGCCTACATTTTGTGTTGTGCAGCCCCCTAACATGGACCCAAGACCTGGAACCTCTTGTGAGGAATATTTATTTGCCTCATGCTTTGTGCAGATCCTCTGCCAGGCAAACTCCCTGCGGCAGAAGGACTTCCAGACCCCAGTATCACTGGAGGCACATTTTCAGGTGGGAGGCTGGCTCTTGCAATGGATGACCTGACACACAAGGAGCAGAAATCAGCTCAGCTGTTTGCCGGTTTACCTTCTGCTGCCTTTCTGTGCATGCTTTGGTCATTTTGAGTGGGTGATATTCCACCCAGCAAGGAGTATTTGCAGGATAATTTCATGAAAACTAAACTCCAATCCTGCAAGAGATTCCTACTCAAGGGCATTTGTGCTCATGCTAGTTTTGATGGGATTCAGCCAGGCTGTAGGGAGGTGCAGAGGAGTCACCAATTTAAATGACCATCAGGTATGACCCTGATACCTAGCCATCTTCAAATCAACTGTAAGTGCCACTTTTATGCTTGATAGGGAGCATACAGTTTTTAAGCTAAGTTTTAAGAAAACTTCCAGAGAGAATGCAGCTTGTACAATTTGCTGTCTTAAACAAGTGAATGTATTTGAGACTCCTGATGACAAATTCAGATACAAGT
>JAOWBP010020143.1:0-23456 GCA_028571105.1 Tragopan temminckii | reverse complement strand
GGCAGCCTGTTCCAGTGCTCCGTCACCCTCACCGTAAAGAAGTTCTTGTGCACATTTGTGCAGAACTTCCTATGCTGCGGTTTCCAGCCGTTTCCCCTTGTCCTGTCAATACTAGGTTCAGTCTTGTGAGCAAGAGAAAAATCAGCAGCCTCTGTAACTTCTTTAATGAAAGAAATCCAGTGACACTATTTTGATAGCTAGAGTAAGAATTTTGGTTTTAGCAGAGGGAAATTAATTCATGAATTGAGAAGTAACAAATCATTGCTTTGGCTACTATCCCAGACTGTAACAGGCTATGAACATTAAATGACTAGAATACAAACATATAAATAAAAATACAAATACTTTCTTTTTGCCTGGAAAATTCCAGTTAGCAATGACCAAAAATATTTTGGATTAAGCCACCATTACAGTAAGTTAGCAACCTTTGTACCATATAATAAATTCCTCACAAGCAACCACTTTTGCAGGCATTTGCCCAACCTTATCCTTGAATATGAATTAAAAGAGATGTCAGTGAACAAACACAATTTTATTTTCTAACAGGTTTGCAGCAGCAAGCTTGAGAAAGGGCAACAAAGCCAAGATCAGAAGCATATTTGCCATCACATTCACCAGGTGTTCTGATAGTCCATCCTTACTGTCCTGACTGAGCTGCAATCTCTTAGTCTTCCACTAGCAGACACAAATATGAATAATGCCTCTGAGAGTGACAAGAGGAAGAGTTAATGTAAAGGTCAGATGACAAAGAACAAGACCCCTCCTTGAATACAGAGTAAAAATCAAGTTGCATCTTTCTTGACTTTGAAATTAATCTATCAAGGAAAATAATGTTACAGCTCCCATGAGCAACATGCAAATCAGGGAATTAATCTCTAGCAAAATGTTTTATGTTATGGAAACCCACAAATAGATTTGATTCAGTGACAGTAAATCAAACACAGTGGGTAGTTGTGTTTGACTGATGAGTACACATGCCACTGGCAGCAGGGCTGTGACGTATACAGGATAGTAATAAATACTTTCACTGGCAGTTCTGCAGTCATTGCTCAGTGACACTAGAAGAATACAGAAGGCTTCAGGCAAAAATGCAATCCAGCTGTCGAAAAGATATTTTACTTTTCTGCATCTTTTTCCATGCTATTTTTTTTCTACTGATGAGGAAATGAACAACTTACAAAGAATAGGTGAAAAAAAATTATGAAAGATTTTTGTGCTGATGTAGTTTTGTGCCAATAGTGAGTTACTACAGCCAATATATACCTCTATAACAGCACTAGTACGTTATCTGCATCACTTCTTACCCTTGCCCTCTGATTCTACTGTGCTCCCATCTAACTACCACCTTCCCAATCCCTGCTAAAGCAATGATTAAATCTGAAAGGGACTTTCCCTACCGTTTCTCTCCAGAGCTGATGATGCTGCTGAGCAATATCCTCGCCAAACTTCCAGTGTGGCAACTAGTTAGGGTGCCTATTCACTGGTGTTTTAAAGGTCCTTTTCTTCATCTCCTGACCAGGCATGATGCTTAGAAATAGCCACAACAGAAACTGTGGACATATCCAATGAATCTTGTACTTGCAGATGACTTTTGCTTGTGGGGATAAAGATATTGTGTTATTATAGCTACTCTTCTCTGCCCTGCTATGTATTTTTATGGAAACCACTGTGCCATACCCAGGCCAGTTAGGACAGTAAACCAAATAACTTGTGTCTGACAGCGATCAGTCGGACCATTCCTTCTTATATCTGCTCTCCTAGTGTTTCTTGGTTTGTTACTCTTCTATGTACTTTTCTCCCCTTCTGCTCCTTCTATCAAATACTCTTGAATACTAGTCCTTTTTAAGTTGAATTTTAATACGGTAAAGGAACAGCAAGAAATCCCCCAAAGTGACGCTGTCTACAAACACTGGCAAAGCAAATGAAAAATGCAATGGAAATGTCAGTAGTTAGTTACACAAAGTATTCCACTGTTGCTAGATAATTTTATTTCTTGTCAACTTAAAAGGTGAGATTATATCACTTTCTAATATCTCTCTTTGTGTTGAGATTATTGGATTTTACAGATCATTGTAAAAGTCCAACAGGCAACTGACAAAGTTCTGTATGTTTACTGAGTAACTAGGGGCCAAGTTTAACAGCTGAGAAAATATTACACTTTTTATTAAATAAACATACTAAGACTGTTTAGTTTAAGTCAGATCAGGCTTCTGGAAACATTTAATTCACAGCTGACTTGTTCAAACATTTAAAAAAGATTTGCCTCCATTATTCTAATGAGATAATCTTGTTTGTGAAGTAATGCTAACACTATTTCTTTAACCTGTACCATTGGGTAAAGACTTAAATGACATAAATTGCAAGCGGTCAGTAGATTTTGCAACATTTTCTGTTGTATTCAGTGGCAATGACAGTTTATCTGCATTTATTTCACTGCCTTCTCAAGTCATTTCCTAACATAATTCATTGCCTAGAATCCACTGTCTTATCAAATAAGTTCTTTAGTCTAGAAGCAGATTGTGATTTTCACGTGTAATGATTCTCCTCTTTATAACTGTTAGTCTTGAGCATTGTTACTCATGCTAATGCTTCTCAGAATTTCTCTAAATCCCATCATTTTTTCTATTTTTGTTTTGTCTCTAAAACATATATATATATATCCATCTTTTTCTCTAGAAATACTAAAAATTTTCAACCAAATACCTTTCCAAAAGAATATGTATTTTCCACAAAATGGATACTAGCTTTGATGCTTAGGGGTCTTCTTTTCCCTGGTGTCTGGTGAAAAGGAAATATTACTCCATTTTTAAATAAGGGAGAAAGGAAGACCTGGGAACTACAGGCCAGTGAGCCTCATGTCTGTGCCTGGGATGATCAGCCCAAGCCTGTAGCAAGCCTGTAACCCTGTCTGGGGTTACATAGTTAGACCTGAGGTATGCTTAGGGGCTATGTGATTTATACCCTTACAAGCAAGATTAGAACTGTGAACTGTAACGTGTGATGCAGAAGGCACAAAGAAGTGACTTGGAATGTTTAATAATGTGACACAACAATGGGCTAATTTGGAGCTAGAATGTAATCCTAATAAAGAAAAAAACCTTCTTAAAAATATCAACTCAAGAGAATCATCTTAAAAAGGAGCTAGGTACTGGAAGTTGTTCAGCAAAGAACAAAATATACAAAAAGGAGAAAATCCAGAACTGCACACTGTGCTACTAAAGGGAAGAATCTGTACTTATATAGTGTACAGAAGCTAAGAATTGCTGTCTTATAAACAGAGGTCATGTATTCTGTCATAAAATTACTATGGCAATTTCTCTACAATTGAAACTATTACTTATGTGACACACAGTTATATATGATGTCTGTCTTATGTTGCTGGTGTATATTGACATCTACATCATTAAAATAGCATACCATAGTAACATTTCAGTATTATCAATTTGACTTCAATAGAAGAAGCATAAATATTATAGATGATAACAAGTGTACAGTGATGAAGTCAGCAAAAAGATTTAAGACTTCATGGTGATATTATAGGCTGTCAGGATGTGTCTTGTTGCCATTGCTCTTGCAGATACACCCAAAAGGACAAAAAAATTACATTTCAAGAAAGAGAATTAGTGCAAATGTTGCTAATATTTTTTGAGTTCTCATGCAAAATTCACAAAGTTGTGCAAGGAATTGAAAATTCTGTCTACTGGAGTGAATGTGGGTTAGAATTGGAATGTTTTATCAGCTGTAAGTCTTGCATGGTAGGGATGTTTGCATCAAGGACTGTCTTATTCAAACTAAGTCAAAGTACTTCAAATCCTGCTTGAAGTAAAACATCAAAATCACAAATACTGGAGGTGTAGGGATCTCAGTAACAATTGTTTCTATCTAGTGATTTGTGTATGTGTGTGTGCACGTGCCAAATACCTGCTAGGATGGATATGGCCTAACAAGCTTCTTCTTCAAAGATGCCTCTGATCTCTGACTTGTAAGCAGGCATTTGTCATGGTCAATTTATATCCATTAAGTGCTCATTATGTCTCACAGAATAACAGAAAAGCTGATATGGGAAGGCATCAGTGAAGACAGTTTTGTCCAATCTCCCCACTAAGATCAGGACCAGACAGAGTAGGCTGTTCATAACCAAATCCAGGCAGGTTTTGAATTTCTCCAAGGACAGAAACTCTGCAACCTCAGCTGACAACATGCTTCACTGTTTGACCAACCTCTTGGAAGAAAAATGTTTCCTCAGATTTACATGCAACTTCCTGTATTTCTGTTTATTTCTGTTTGTGTTCATTGCCTGTTGTTCTGTCAGTGGGCATGACTTGGAAGTGTTTGATTCCATCTTCTTTACTTTCTCTATCAGGTATTTACACACATGAAAAAGAGCCCCCTGATTCTTTTCTTCTCAAGGCTGAACAGCCCTAGATCTCTTAGTGTCTCCTCTCTCTTTGAAGGTCTCATCAACTTTTGCACCCACTCAGACTTGGGCCTTCTATAAATATATAATTTTCATTTTAGGATATTCAATACACCTCTAAAATCCCATGCTATGTGTGTGTTTGAAATTTTATTTAGACATAGGTCTATACAAATACCATCATGCTGATACATAACACTGAGTGTAGATTAGTTGGAAGAATAAGGCTGATAGAAAAATAAAAGCAATTCTACAATAATTTAATAGCCTTGCCTTCAAAGAAATAATTTAAAAACAAGTACACTGAGACTGCTTCCCTGTGTCATTAACTGCAGCTAGCCAGAGCTATCATCTTGGTACTTCATAATAAGAGATTTTAGAGGAGTAAGTGGTAGGAGGCAAAAGGGGAAGGCAGGACCATCAGGGATTAAAAACAAAAGCTGTTGTGTATTCCCTCTTAGATTTGCAGTGGAAGAAGTAGCCCTATCTGCGAACCAATGGGCAAAGTAAAGTGAGTGTTTAGCTGCCTGTGGAATTCAGTCAGTATCTACATAAGTGCATGATATCTTTCATTCCTATCAAGAAACATAATGTCAGATATCTGTGAGAGCACCTGCAACATCTCAGGCTCAAGCCCCTGGATCGCAATTTGTTTCTTTATTCTTTTCATTCCCGTGTCCAAAAATGTCACTCATTTCTGATATAATCAAATCTTCCTTTTAAGAGTTGAACAGATATTCCAGTAGCATATTCATTGTTATTCACTAATGCTAGAAGGGAAGTCACCCTGGTGGTGTCCAAATAAAGAATAGGGGGCAGCTTCCAGGCCAAATCAATTTAAAGAATAACGTAAAGAGAAGCAAAGCAAATACAGGTCTCCTGAAAACCCAGGATAGATGCACATTTCAACAACAGAACACTGAAGCAGAGATCTAAGACCCAGATATATTTAAGATATTAAGGCATTGTCCAAAGTAGAATTCAAATGTCAAGAGAGACTAATCCCCATTTTCAGAAGCAACCTAGGTTTATATCTAGTATGCCAGATTTTTCAAGAAGTATTAAAGGTAGGGATCTGGTGATATTTTCAAAAGCACTTGATCACTCAGTTGTGATTGAATAAAGATGTGATAATACTTTCCAACAAGTTATTGTGCAGTTTTTCTCACATCATTGTGAATAGCTGCCACTTCAGATGTGACATGCAGAAGCCATCCTAGTTAATTTTATCTCACAGTAACCAAACAGAAATATGAGTTTTCCACTGGGAAATTGTCAAAGATTTTACTGACTCAAAAAATCATTTCAGCCTTATCATTCATTTTCCTCTTTTTGACTAAGTTTGGCAGTCATGCAAATGTCTGCAAATTATCAGGTAAAGACTACTCGGTTGCAAATATAGAGTTAAAATTACTGAAGTTCAAATTCTCAAAAAAATTGTCATATTTTATCCATGATAACAAAATAGCAGGTAAGTGTTAAAGCAGTGCAAAGATGTTGAAGAAAGAATTAAAAGATAGTGATGGAGGGAAGGTGCAGTATGTGTCCAGAAGTTCCAGGCAGATTGTAGTCTGCAGTATACAAAGCATTGGAAATGGCTGAAGATGTCAAAAATACAGGATTTTCAGAAATGCCAGAGGAGTACTGAGAAGCTTAAATTGTGCCAAGCATTAAATCTCAAAATAGGCTGTGAGAAATGGCCACGTGAAAATAAACAAAAAGAGAAGACAGGATAAGTCTAAGAGAGTTTCTGATGCCACAGATGACCAACAAGATAGAAACTGTTCAGAAGATGCCCATTTGTATTTAATGCTTCAACACTAGAAGGACTCAGATGAGGAATTTTGCTTGAATGACGAGTACTTTTGTGCAGCTGTTGTTTCTAAATGAGTTTATGGTTCTCGAGCTTTCTTTGGGACTCATCAACACTACGCCTTCAATAAAATTGTGTATATTTTTCTGTTTCATTTGTAGAAAATAAAACCCATTTGTTTCCATTGTTAATTCTGACTCCTTTGTAATGTTTAATTACATTTGTGAACATGCCAAACTCAGCCTTGAGATGCCTACATACAGAAAAAACTTTCTTCCCGGGTCACAAGAAGATTCCTCAATTTGAAGATAACCTACATCGAAGTGCATACACAAGAAACAGTTCTAGTGCTAGTCTTCACTTCTTTTTGTAGCACTGATGTCCTACTTTTTTCAAAAAGTGAAGAGGAAGAACTCACAGCAGGCATAAAGTGACTTAAGTTATTCAAGAAAAGCTGATGGGAAGAAGTAGAGAAAGACTGAAAAAACAGTTGAGCACTATCAGAGCAGATTAAATTCACCATAGATAACAAAAACTAATGTGGTCATCTAGAAGCAATCAGTACACCCAGCATGAAGTTTTAAATATAACTTCGGTCAGCTCAGAGCTGGTAGAAAAGTAAGTTAATGTGCTAAGCACAAGTTAAAGTGTGACTTAATATGCCATGTTCTTGCCCTAAAAAAGGTATAGAGAAGAATGACCTCGTTTTTTGAATGCCATTTTATACATGAATGACAATTCATATTTGCATATGGCTCTAAGCCATAAGCAAAGGAGCACCACATTGTCCATGTATGTATATGTGTTCATAAGAAAAGTTCTTCAAGCTTTACTGTAAATTCATGTTAACTTTATAGTTACATCTAATTTGGAATGCCAGAAAAAAATACTTCATGTTATCAGTGTCATGGTATGCTTTATAAAAATCTACCACAGCTCCCTTTTTGATCTCCTGCTTAGACTTTACTTGCTTTGGCTGACAAAGTCTAGCTTTTTGCCAGGCAAGAACGCTTAGTTACCTACTTCATCGTTCTTCATTACTGTCCCTGTTTGGCTAACATCTGTACAGGTGTCTTCTAATGGACCAAGAATATCACACTTTCTTCAGAGTAAGCAACAGTACATCTTTCTCTTGCCAAAATCAAACCAGTGTAATAAGACCTTTAAAAAGAAAATAAATAGATGGCTATTTTCTTTCTAACACTAGGAGTGTGGAAATCTAATATTGCAAAGTGCTCCCAGTTCATTCCACCTCTTACACTATTTAATTTTGTTATCTCTTGAAATGGCAGATTTATTTTGGGCAGCATTTGGTCTGAAAAATCAACAGTTTTTCCTGCCACTTCAGACACTTTTGGTTTCCATAAACTGTCTGCTTGCTGTTAGCTGTCTCACTGCCGCTGTTTGATGTAAGCAGTAAAAACAGTTAAGTTTATGTTTCCCAGCAATGTTGGGTATTTGGGATGTGAATAAATTACTGTACAGAAATGCTGAAGATTTCAGTCAGGTAGCACTTTTCTCAGATTACTGGGAGTCCGTATGGGGAGCCACAACATTTGCAGTCCATCAACATGTTTTGTTTACAGCTGTTTATTTAAAATGCAGTTTTAAAACACAAATACTGATTACAGTTCTTGTTGTTTGAAGCAGATTAGCTTTCACTGCTAAGAATAACATTGCCTAAAAATCTCAGTGGAGCTTAACTCATTCTCCTTTGCTTTCAGCAAAAGAAAATTATAAGATTTTTGTTACTTTATAGCTTTACAATCTCGTTAAGTTTTTGACCAGAAGTCTGAATATTAACGACACTTCTTAAGTTATTTTATTTTAGCTATTTTATGGTATTTTATTTTTTGCTACATGTATTGGATTCTCACATGTCTTAGTTAGCTTTCCCTAGTGGAAATTATCTGGACCTGATTTCTAGGATTTAATTATCTGGAGTGGAAGTTTAAAAGTTCTGCTCCCCTATCACAGTGAGACAGCAGGGAGCCCATCAGTATTTTCTGTACTGAAAGATTTTCAGGTCTGATGCTGTTCTTCTGCACATTGGGGTAAATCAACAGTAGCTCCACTGTTATGAGTAGATTTATATACCGGAAAGTATATTTGAATCATGTGGCACTTTGTAATTAGCTTTTTTTGCCAGATGACTGATAAGAAGCGCAAAGGCAAGAACAAAACAGCCCATAATGCACAGAAGCGAACATTGTTTCATAGAGCAGCTATTGATCTATCCAAGCTCCTGACAAGGCTTACTCCATTGCAAAGATGGAGCCCAGGGCTCAAATTTTGCCTCTAGTCTTGTGGCCCATGCTTACAGCTTCGATCTTTCTTTCATTGCAGTACAGAGAGAAAACTCTTATTGACTTCAAAGGGACCATTACTAGACCTAGGAGTAAAGCCAAACTCAAAAAGTGATATGTATTCCTAAAGCAACTCAACTGGAAGTGTCTCACTGGAGACTTCCCTGTCCCATACTTCTCAAGCGCGGAGTGGAGATGCATTTTTTAAAAACTTTAAATCCTGTGTTCACTCTAAGGTCCAGGAACCCACATCTTACAAACAAACAATCTAACTGTTGATGGAAAAGCTACACATGCAACTCAGATTCCCATCGGGTTTTCAAGCCTCCTCTCCTCTTAGCCAGCATTGCAGGGCATGTATCCTGCCTGCAGCAGTAGATAAAAGCTTCTAGCTCCAGATAGACACTTGCACAAATATGAACAAACCCGACAAGAGCAGGAAGTGAGTATGGAGACTAAGGCTTATCACTGAATAACGGAGTATGAGCCTTTGCTTAATGTGACAGATGCAGCGGTGACAGATGTAGAGTCCAAAAAAGACACAATCTTTTTGAGGACACATTAGTAGGGAAAAAGTAGGATCAAGTTATCTAGCAGCTGAATAGCACTTACTTAGAGAACTTACTTACTTAGAAAATCTCTTTTGATTTCAAGAGTTTTGTGTATCTTTTTCTACTTCCTGTCAAGAATCACTTTTGTGAAGTCACCAGTTTAAGGCGCAAACATTTCAAAAAAAAATGGCCTTATATCCTCTAGTCCAAATATCATATCCTGATGCTTCTTAGTTTCCAAATGCATTTTTATGTACAAAGTCTGATTTGAGCCAAGAAAACAGCTGTGTGTAAAGAGAAACAAGTATGAATATCAAATTCCTTGCTATGATGGTGAAGAGGTCCTTATGAAACATCACATACTGAACGTTTGGTGATTTGAAGTTTCTTCACAGAAAGTGTTTTCCTTGCTTGTAATGAATTTAAACGCCCAAATTTAAACTCACTTCATCTGTTGGTTTGCTTTTTTAAGCTAGTTTACTGTTCAACTATGTACTACCCATTGTTTTTATTTTATTAGAGATACTTGAAACTGTTACTGCCTAAGGATTTCATTTTTTATTTATTTATTTATTTATTTATTATTAGGGGATTTTTCAATTTACTTACTTTTTTTTTTTTTTAATTTACCTTTTATTCGTGCAAGCACATCACACTATATATGAACAGGTCAGCTACCCCAAAAATGTATATAAAGCCAATTATACCCAAGAATGACTGTTCATTTCAGTAGGGTCCTCTAAGACAAAAGCCTTTCAAAATATTAAACAATTAATTACGCTTTTCAGTAAGTTCCTAGCTCTGTCAATGTTTGACAGAGTATCAAAAGTTGAATCAAGCACATTCAAGGGCTTTATTATTATAAAAATATGGAGCAACTACCTGGTAATGAAACCAGGAACATAATTTCCATTATACTGTAATTTCATCAGTGACAGCTTTTTAGGTATTTAACACCAATACCTCTTTTCACAGACTGGAGTGAACATTCTGATTTTTTTCTAAAACACAATATGAAGCTTATTCATCTGGGAAAGACCTAAAATAATATTTTATATCCAGTAAGATTAAGTATGTAAGCGGCTGTGAATTCTATGAGTTGAATCATATTCTTGCCCTTCATGGTTAGCCCAGTATAGAGCAGATGGCTGTATTCTGATCTGATATAGTTTTTGATAACTACAATGGTAAAAATAATATTTTGAGAGGACCATTAAGTAGGCAGACTGACACAAATGTAAGATGGCAATCCTGACTGACAGCATCATCTGAGATCTCCGAGGTGTCAAAGGATACAAAATCAACACAGATTTAAGAGTTTTGGTGTGAAAAATAGAAAAACAGCCCTGTTACAAAGTGGAAAAAATATCTTTCCAGAGCCTGTGTCTTTCTTTTACCTCATTGTGTATATTTACCTTATCTTCTGGGCCTCTTATACCCATTAACATTCAAGTATCTAGAGCACAATATGAAGACATCACATTTCATTTTCATAGTGGTAGGATAGAATTGTACATCATCCATACGTTACTTTTCTGAAGCCATACCCTTCTCCACCAGTTTCACAGAGAAAATATACAAGTGCTGCTTCAGAAGAGAAGCTTCCTATTTCATTGTTTGACCCACGACATCAGAGATGGATGTTGGTGACATGGCAGTTGGGGTTGAACCTTCCCACAAATATTCCATAACATTTCTTTGCTGTGCGACAGATGGCAGTGGATGGGTAGTCTGACAAAATGGCATCTGACATGGAAGTGCAGATGAAGCAAGAGTGTGGAATTTAATTCCTCCATGCAGAAAAAATGGCACCCATTGATATTCATCAATGCTTGCTGAGCACTTATGTAGTCAGTGGATGTAAGCACAGTGAAGTGGTGGTTAGTGCGTTTCAGCAGCAGAGAAAGTGACATGAAAGACAAGCTACATTCCTGATGGTCATGCACAGATGTCATACCATGAAATGAAGTGCATCTCCAACAGCTAATCTATGCAAATCAGCAGGTTAGAACCAGGAAACTGTGTATGGAACTGAATATCAGTTTCAGTTGAAAACAATGGAGCCGAAGTTTGCACCAGGTGGGGACCATGAATACTCACACAGAAAGAACACACTAATTTTGTCAGGACCTGTTGTACAAATACAAGGCTGAAAATGGCAGTTTCCTGGATCGCATCATTACCAATGACAAGGTATCCACTACGAGTAGAAAAAGTTCAAGATGCAGCTCTCAGCAGATAAAGTGATGTGCAAAATAACACCAAATGAAGTAAGCTGAAATTTCTTCAGTAAAAATGGAAATGAACAGCATAATCTAAATGTTCCATGAATCCAAACTTTCATGAGTAATGAAAGAGGGGAGAATCACTGTGGGATTGAAGGTGGAGGGAGGTTGCCCTTCAAGGTGTTTGTTTTTTTGCAGTTTTCATATTTCTGCTAAGTGTGAATGGATGGAAGTACTGTACACAGGGACTGGAATTACTTTGGAGGATGGTACAGATGTCAACATAAACAACATCTCAGTATCAGGCTCAAAGACACCCTTAAGAATAAAAATCCTTATGTTCCTTTCCTTCAGGATTAACTTTTGACACAAATTAGAGCAGAAGGAACAAGTTATGAACATGGATATATGGTTTCTGAAAAAATGTTCGAAGTTTTGCTTTTCTTTAGTGTTAAAAGTGATAGCAGTATAAGAAATGCACATACAAGTGCACTAATAGTTCCTAGTTTTGCTTAGTGGGAGTACACAGCGATTTTATTTGGTGTATCCTGATAATAAAATGACGACCAAGGTGGCATAATAATATATTGTGGCTTCCACTGCCATGGTAAACTGGAATATCTATTCAACCTCTTCTGAAAATAAAGTGATGAAGGTAACAAAAATATTTCCCTTATTGACAGGACCAATTGGTGAATGACAGCGGCTCTCTGCTGATGTGCAAGCGTCATCAAAATGAATGTTGAATATATTAATCTTTTGTTTATGAACAATGCATCTCAGCTAGATCTAAGGACAGTGTTGGTCAGAGACATATAGACATGAAGTTTTCAACATTTTAAAAATGGCAATCAGCAGAAAAATCAGCAGCTGAAACATTTATCTTCTCAGAGATTTATTGTGATGCTCTCTACTAAACCTATTGCAACCTCGAGAAATGAAGAAATCGTAATATAATAAAATATGAACCAGGAAGAGTTATTGGACATAGTTTATGTCTTAAGACATTTCCAAAGTATTGCTGACTTACAATTTGACTATTAGGTATAATATGTTACTGCTGACTGAAATTCTTCTTTTAACTTTAATAGTTGTGGCATTTCTTCACGATTCTACTGGATAAACTAACTGATGCGCATTCCATCTCTTTTTTGTGTCCACTGTTAAGATACTCATTTTCTAAATGTAAGTGAAAATATGACCTTCTTTTATTATTCCTGCTGGCAAGTTTTGATTTCTTTTATCTTTCTGTCTTGCTTCTTGTAACACTTGATAATATGTATACATCATAAATAACTTCTACATTTTTCTGCATGGACAGTTTTTTCTAGAGATATCTCTGCCACTTTCCCACTTTTAGTCTTAATTCTGTTCAATATTCGCTCTGCTACCTTACCTTTCCCATTTTTCCTTTACCATTTCTATTTATAAATCTAATAAAATACCAAGGTATCATTCTGACCTTTCCAGGTAATCGATATTAAGGATAGTCAGCTATCAGCAAATATTGTTTTAGACAATAATTATATGAAAGAGCGACAGGTTCTCATTCACCACCTTAAGCAGATGTCTAAGGGAGGAAATAGGAATGTTTTAAGTACCTGAGCTTCTGCTTCAGAAACATCATTTTTGACACATACCCATTAGCCAGGCTGGGTTGTGGATAGTGTCTGCTTTCAAGCAGTGTTGGCACTATTAACAGAAAGTGGTCCATTCTGTCAACTCTTTCTCAGCATAATTGCTCCATGGATGACAAATGACTGCTCAAACTATTAGCACAATGGTTTATTGTCTTTTTGCAATGGAGGCACTTCACTGAAATTAAAAGTGAAATAATGCTATTGGATTTCCATCTTATTAGTAAAAGAGCAAGGAGAAACCAGGGTGAAAGGCAATGCCTGCTGTTCAGTCTGGAGAATGAAGTATTTGGAAGCATATTGGTGTAGGGGGAATTATAGTGAAATGATGAACATTTCAGAGTAGGAAGCACGGGATTTAAAAGAAAAAGAAAAAAAAGAAAAAAAAGAAAAAAAAGAAAAAAAGCAATGCTATACCAAGGAACACTTTTTGAGGTATAAAGAAACAAATGGTTCTTCCTATCGGCTTATTGTATTTGTCTTTAAAGAATGATACCAGGAGAATAATAATCAGTCAGTGTCCTTAGTTGCTCCTTAAAGTGGAGTAGAAAGATAAGCAACTTTTGGCAGATAAACAGAAATCTATAATTCCTACTCAAAGAATAAATACTTTAGAATATTTCTTTAAAAAATAAGATGTTCCATTATTCAGGGGGGAGAAGGGGAGAGAACACAAATACTTCAAGATGTCCAGTAAGAAAAGATAAAAGACCATTAAGAATGTTGGTGCTACCATGTTTCAACACCTCTTTGTCCCTTGAAGCTTAAATTGTTTCAGCAGCTCTTGCTTTCCTCTTTTCTTTACCTTTTTATAATATCCCCTTCATTTGTACTAGGCTTTCCTGATTCCAAAACTGATTCCTCGTAGCTGAACATATTTCCCAACTTAACATTTTCCAAACTTAGCTCTAATCAAAAATTAGACATTTTCTTATTGCAGAAAGAGAGGAAACTGTGTTTCATTTACTCCAGATGTCCCATTCTCTGTCTAGAATAATTGATAATGACAGAATCATTTCTATTTTAAATGCAAGTTGTTTTTGTCAGCCACCTCTTATTCACAGAGCTCCTTTGTCAGCAATATGAGCCCTTCTGCTAATACTGCAGATATTGCTGAAGAAAGGTTTTGATTCCTGGTTGTCATGATCCTTGAAAGAACTCAAAAATGAGACAGTTGAGAAAGCCATTGAACCTTTTCCATATTTAGCCAGTGAAAGTGGAGCAGTGAAATTATTATCTGAAGTATTAAGTAGGTGATACCCTTGATTTAGCCAACCTGTATTGTAAGATAATTATGATACCTAAACAGAAATGATCAGCTAAATAAATTCTTTTTCACAAAACCAGCAGTGATGATCTTTGATCTGATCATGGACCAAATTTACAATTATCATCTCACCAAACTTTAAATATCTTTAAAGATCTCATGCACTTCTGAGCTTATCACATGGCAGAGCTCCCTGTATAGTTACTGGAGATAAATAGGCATTGTAGGTGTAAGTCATCTGAATTTTTCTGCATAGCTCTGTAACGAGACCGATTCAGCAAGTCTACATACAAGTGCTGATTATTCCTACATCTAGGAATTTAGGGTCTAAATGGTCTTTTGCAGAAATTTCAATGCAAGTACATAAAATGTCATCTAATGCCTTATACCCTGTATATACAGCTTAAATCAAGTTCAAGATGAGAATAGTACTGGGTAAGCATCCTTATCTTTTTTATCTAGAGACACAGATCATTAAAAAGATCCAATCACAAAGATGTACTTCCCTCACCACATGTCAACGTGTCTACAACAAAAAAGAGCTATGCAGTAGAAAACTCATGCAGTACACAGATGTCAGAAGGTGCACACAGAATGAATAGAAAGATCATCATTCTGCAGCAGCATCCTGACTATAGACTATAAGCTATGCATATAGCTGGGATTTGCACAGTTCATTTCAGTGGACAAAGTCAACCTGACTTTAATTCGGGGAAGTTACCATAAACGCAGAGAATATACACAAAGAATATACAAGGTAAATCCAATGGAACAGTCACTTGTATCTTTGCATTTGCTGTGCAAATGTTCTTTAGTCCAACTACCATACATCAGTCGTATTCCATCAGTTAAACTCTCTACCTTTAGGTTCATGCTTTGTGCCCACTGGTCAGACCCAATTCATAAAATCCAGATAAGCATTCAAATACCATGTAGACTAAATTTCTAAGGGGATGCACAGTAACTATAAATAAGTGGATCTGAACTAGGTCATTAAAAAGTACTGAAAAATGATAAGGCAAACAACATATAATCAAATATACATGCTTCCACTAAGAAATACAAAAGCTACTCCAAAGTCTTGTTCATTGTAGCACTACTGTTCTGAGGTAGGCAGATCTTTTTCTCTATCCTCCAAAAAGTCCATAGAAATTATTATCACCAAAAAAAAGTACAACACATTAATGTGAAAGGAGTAGATGGGAAGAGATTCTCCGTTGAAGACTTTTTTCAGTTTTAATCATTGCCAACATTTCCTTAAGCCTTCTTGTTCAAAGGTTATTTGTTGTTCTGTAGTTTTATTTAGAGGCATATCTGAACCATAGACTGAGGATACTTGTAATTGGAAGAACATTGGATTTGGAAAGAAGCAGGAAACTTGCACTCTGCTGGACATTCTTCCTATCTTTTGCATGAACAGAGTTGGGAATTAGCAACCGTAGTCTGCTTTCCCTTTGCAACATCTCTCTGGACAGAGAATAGAAGTTGTTGTAGTACTGTTTTTCATCATGAGTTTAGTACAAACAGCGTCACACTGTGATCCAGAGACAGTTTACGGCTTCAATATATCTATTTCATGCTTTAGTAATATCACAGGTTTCCCTACCAGGGGGAGATTTTTTGACCTGAGAAGGCTCTGCCCAATTCCAATCACAATCTGATTTTAGAGTCAAAAGATAACACCAGGCTGCCAAAATAACCTAATCCAAGCTCCTACTGAGTGGTCTCACCGTGCTGCCAGACACATGGCTCAGACTGTACTGACTTCTGTTATGAGTCTTAAGAAAGATGAGAGGTTGCCTCTGGAAGCCAGACTCCCAGGCAACCAAGCTGACGACTACTTATTCCTGGACAAACAGGTTTTCCATAGCATTTACCACAAAGCGCAGAAATATTCACATTTGGTCTCAAATCTTAGGTTGTAAAGGTGTCTCTGTAGTAAGGGAAAAACCTCCTCTTCTTATCAAGGTAGAAAGCTTCACTGTCCTGCTAATGCTAACAATGGGACCCAAGGTGATTTCTCAGTGCTATGTTGAGTGCACCTTCCATTTTCTCCAGAGACATCTTGGACACGTTTAACAGCACTGCAATATAGTATGTGAATGCAAGAGTCCATCTGGGCTCAACAAAGATTCCTTTTCCACCACTCTGCCACATAATTTATTGCAAAATAAAACGGCCGTGAACACTCTCAGTCCTCTGTGCAGCTCTATCAAGCAGGTGACAAGATAATTTCATATTGATTCATGTTTCAAGTTCTTGGGGAGTATTTATTTAAAAGTTAGAAGTAATTTTTCAGGTTTTTCCTGCTATTCGCTCTGATTTGTTCAACATCTTTCTTCAGTTTACATATTCTTCTGTGATACTCTCCAATGAATTAAATCACTGCAAATGTCATGGAGTGATTTATCCATGGCATAATTTTATCAAAATATAAAAATCAGTGCAATATTTAATTGAGAAGATTGTATATTATAAAATGCTTAGAAATACTTAGGATACAAGAATTTAGATAAAACACTGTTGTGCTTTGTTTACTCAGTGTTTAATTAAATCAGTCCCAGTCTGCCTCCAAGATGCTACCATAAGTGTGACATGGCTTGGAAGAGAATCAGAAATTTACCAGGTCACTCAGCCAACTGGTTTCCACATCCTGTATAATAGCTTTAAGAGGTATTCAAAACCGTAAGACTTCTATATATATAGGCAATTTCAGTAGTAGAATAAAATTATCCATAATGCACTTTGCATTTACACTTAAACTCTATACAAGCATGTAAAATACATGTAATATATATAGAAGTCTATACGTAAATAATTACTGTCGATAAGTGTCTAGTTGCTCATTGGATTACTTGAAATGAAAGCTCAAGGCATTTAGGAATCAGGGGAAAAAAAGCATGTAAGAGCATAAAGATGTATCTAAAAGTAAGAATTCTATGCAGTGTGTTTTTCCACAGCATTTCAATTATTTGTTGTTTCACAAAAAGTTTGCTTTATAAAACTCTCTCATTGTCATTTTTTATTTTTATAGAGCCTGAAATAAACAAAGCAGAATGAATGATTATATTTTTTTTTTTAGAGAGAGAAGCTTCTATAGGGAACATGGTGCAGAAAACTGCAACAAATGTCTTACCGTCTCTCCCGGTATAATAGGAAAATTGATATGATGAAATCTCAGTTACCAGAAAGAAACAGAGGATCGGGGGAGGTAAGATGTTAAAATGGCCTAGAAATAACTATACATCAAATGAAATGCGCTGGATTGAAGGCCTGGGAAACGGTAATCAACCGGTCTTTGAGGTGTCCTGTTATTTTTATTTTTTTGAGCAGACACAGCCTCTTCAGGTCTTTAAGTGATCTGTCTAATCTCTGACAGTGTTCCTCACTAAACAGTGGTAAATTAATGCTCCATTTAAATATCTGGTTTGGAGAGGTATAGTGTAAAATAGACAACTAGTGTCTACATAGCTCAAGTAAAGTACTGTAAATAGCAGCTGTGGACTACAGAGTGAAAGGACAAAGGACCATTCCTATATCCTAAACCACTCCCATATGGCCACAGAGCATGTGTGGAGCAAAGATGAAATATTAACAAACACTGAAGAAGTTCAGTGTCAAAAGTGTAGCAGGACAGAACATTTTTCACTTTAACCTCTGTGCTGTTCAAATGTGTAGTATACCTGACCACCCTTCACAAGTCAGATTCTCCAAATGCTGCCACCTGCAAGTGTACAACAGCTCTGAACAAGTCAAGTTTGTGAACTTGAATCTTGCTGGCAACTGAAGTATAGCAAGAATGGGCCCTAAATACAGGTTTTAGAATTGCAGATAAAAAGGCACAGTATGAGAAAGCTACCAAGACCTTCAGAGTACACAGATGACTCCAAAAAGATCAGAGCTAACGTTTATATTCACAGTGAGGTATGTTCACGCTTTTTAAGCCTATCCCTCCATACTGTAGCAGAACCACTAAGAACTATTAGCACGCATACATATGCACACATTTCTAGCAGGCATCCAGAAGTTTTTTATCCCTTTATATGTTTGCTTATGTTTCTGTGTTATCGGTCATTATGTTTATTCTCCAGGGCAGGAGAGCTCACTGGATCAATGCATTGTGCTCCTTTCTGTTGGGATAGACTAGCACCCTTAAGGTTTTATACGCTGCTTGGAGAATAAATAAGTACATGAAGTACCACACAAGTTTGAGTGTCCTCCTCAGTCTTGGTGGCATTCCTCCTTTAGACAAGCAATGGTTAGGCAGAAAGCTAACAAAGGATGTGGTTGTTTTCAGCCAAATTTCAGCCAATTAAGGTAATAGGAGTCTGGGGGGAAAACCATGAGGGAAACTGTGATCACGCAAAATCTGCTGCACAGTACACTGCATTTTTATTAGAAAATTATTTGGTAAGCATTCAGTGTTACCAGACATTGCTCCACTGAGCACTTTGCTTTGCAGTAATGCTTTCTCTGCTAGCTCTTCTATTTTTCCAACTTCTGTAACCATATTGCTTGGTGCAGCGCAGCAGCTATGCTCTGTATCACAGCTGTGATTTGTCTGCTCTGGGAGACTGTGGTGTGCAGACTTTTACCTGCACAGCTGGGGGCCCAAGCACTGAATCTTCTTTTATACAACTGGCATGGATGCAAAACTGAAAAACCTATTTCTGCCTATGTTTCTTGAACATTCAAGGACTTTTGATTCTGTCACCCTCAAGATACGACATATCAGTCAATCATTCATATACTGAATGCAGATTTTTTCTTAAAAATAATTTAGCTAAGCTCCCCAAGGAAGTGAAACTATAATCTGCCTGCCCTTTTCTTCATCAGTCTCTCAGTATCCTTCCCCATAGCCGCTGAAGTTACTGGCCAATTTCAACAACCCTACCAGAGGACTACAGCCTCTGCAGAAATATTGTCATGAGCACAGTGCATTGAACAAAGGAGAGAAGCACAAATTAGTGCCCCATCTAATATATTTTGCTACCCAAATCCAATGATAATTTATTATTTTTTCCCTGATGATAAATCAGCATATATGCACTAACCAGATGAACAGCACAGCTGCATCCTGGATGTCTTCTTGCTCAGCTGGTAACTAGAGAGCAGAGGACGCTGCAGAGAAGTGTGAGGGCACAGTAGGGAACATGGATGAGCTGCAAGAAAGTGAGGGTATTTCCATTAAATGGTAGAGGATCTACCCCAATGAGAAGGACAGCACATGAAGAATAAAGGTTATATATGCATGTTTTCTAAATGTCATTGTTGACTATAGAATGATCTTTGATGGGGTTCTGTACAAGTCTATCTTCCAATACTCTAATTCAACTTTTGCTAATCCCTTATGCACCATTTGATGGATTCTGCATTAACTGCTATCTGCAGGCACGTGTAACATTTGTATAGCTTTTGTTTCAACCTCTATGGAGTACACCCTTCGTAAATTTTTCTTCTGTAACATTTGCCTCTCTCTAACCTATTTTCATTTCTTCCTCACATGTCAGGCTTTGTTGTCTGTTTGGAAGTCATGATGCACTATTCTGAACTTGATAAGACAGTACCTGGTGATTGTCTTCACTAGAACTAACTTTATTGAAACCTCGGCTCCTTTTTTTTATTTATAAGGTAGTTTTAGGCTCATAAGGCCTTTATTTCCTCTCTCTCTTTCTCAGTGAGGATAGAAAATAGGATTGTGTGGAAAATAACCTGATAATCAAGGTTTTTCTCCTTAAAAAGTAAAAGGGTTGGTGTTTTTAATTTAGGATACTGTAACTAAAAGTATGTTAGGGAACAATAAGCTTTAACTGTGAGAATTTTACTGGAAGGAAAAAGCATATCATTTTAGATATAGAGTCTTCCTTATACCATTCTGCAGAGATTTTCTAGAGCAGGCCATGTTACTGAGGTTGGCCCACTGTGTTTGAGACTTCAATCTAAATAAATGAGGAAAAGAAATTAACTGCATCAAGATATATTACTAATGTTCTACACATAGACAAGAGAAATTGGTGAATCCCATCTGGCTAGTAGAAATAATCGTAACTAAGCTTTTTCTGAGTGAAGACAGTTTTACACCTCGTTTACAGGTAAATCATCTTAAGAGCACTCCTGAAACTGTCACAGAGATATTAAAAAAATTTAGTTCATACTAGATGTCTTTCTGTTGGTGAATGTTAGATTTTGTCTCCTTCCTAGGAATTCACTGTCAAGACAGTTTGGCATGGAAGAGAATGAGCTGTTGGTCTCTTGGATTGCAGTAGAACTTCAGCATCTCATTAAATACATTAGAGGGGCAGGGTGGAACATTTCCTTGGCAGCACTTTTGGAAATTCTATCTCAGCTGTGGTGATGAAGCCCAGGCTCTGCTTGTCATGGTATACGAAGAACAGAAGTTGAGTATTTGCTTCATATTTAAGCATTTTGTCCTTTGTCCATTGTAATATAGAATTAAAGGCTGTATGATTTGTAAGAGACCTTTCCAGTGAACAGCTGTTCAACATAAAAGAAGAAGTCAGGAAATGGAAAAATTAAACCCCCAGATATTCAAACTGTGATGGACAGTAGGCTGTCCTGAGGAGCCCTGTACCCCTGAGGCCCCAGAGGAAGTCAGGATCAAGGAGGAGTTTGTCTCAGTTGATGAGGACTGGGTTAAGGACTAGTTAAGCAATCTAGACACCCATAAATCCATGGGTCCCAATGAGATGCACGCGCAGGTGCTGAGGGAGCTGGCAGAAGCCACTGCTAGGCCACTCTTTGTCATCTTTGGTAAGTTGTGGGGAATGAGAGAGGTGCCTTAGGACTGGAAGAAAACGAATGTCACTCCAGTCTTCAGAAAGGACAAGAAGGAAGATCCAGGTAATTATAGACTGATCAGCCTCACCTCCATCCCTGGAAAGGTGTTGGAAAAACTTATCCTTGGTGTTGCCTCTAGACATTTCAAGGAGAAGAGGGTAATTAAGGGCAGTCAGCATGGCTTCACCAAGGGGAAGTCATGCTTGACCAACCTGATAGCCTTTTATGAAGACATAACCAGGTGGATAGATGATCCAATCAGTGAATGCGGTCTATCATGATTTTAATAGAGTATTTGACACCGTCTCCCACAGCATTGCCGCAGCTAAACTGAGGAAGTGTAATCTGGAACAATCAAGTAGTGAGGTGGACTGTGAACCAGCTGAAGGAAAGAAGCCAGAGAGTTGTGGTCAGTGGGACAGAGTGAGTCTAGTTGGAGGCCTGTGTCTAGTTGAGTTCCTCAAGGATTGGTACTGGGACCAGTTCTATTCAATATATTCATCAATGGCTTGTATGAGGGAGTAGAGCACACTGTTAGCAGGCTTGCTGATGACACAGAACTGGGAGGAGTGGCTGACATGCCAGAAGGCTGTGCTGCCACCCAGCGAGACCTAGACAGGCTGGAGAGTTGGGCGGGGAGAAATTTAATGAAATATAACAAGGGCAAGTGTAGAGACTTGTATCTGGGCAAGAACAAGCCCAGGTACCAGTAGGGGTTGGAGACTGACCTGTTGGAGAGCAGGGTAGCGAAAAGGGACCTGGGGGTCCTGGTGGACAGTAGGATGACCATGAGCCAACACTGTGCCCTTGTGTCCAAGAAAGCACAGAAGTATGATTCTATGAGATGTCCAACTCCGTGAGAAAATCTTAACTTCATAATCAGGAATCAGCATAAATTTACATGCAGAATTGCTATGATACTGTTGCAAGGTCTGTCTACACGTCAAACAAAACAAATGGAACTCCTTTTCTCACCCTTTTTGACATGAATATTTGCTTATTCATGTGTTGAACATCACAGTGTACCTGATCCAATTTTGTGTGCGAGTTGAAATAGCAATGGACCTCACTTCTGAGGAACCTGGGACTGCTAGAAAATGTGACGCAAATACTCTACCCACATGGCTTGGAATAAGGTCAGCAGGTGCCTTAGCTGTTTCTGTGCTGCCAATTGTAAGTTTGAGGACTTGGCTGCAGCCAAAGTGCTGGGACTATAGATAGTAGAAGGGCATCAGAGTCATTCAGGTAATGGCTGATGGCTCTTTATCTTCTGTTTTTCTTTCTTAAATACATCAGTTCAGTGTCCTGCTGCTGCTGGAACAGCTCTCTACTGCCACTCAGGTGTCTTTCCTCTTAGGTTCTTCCATCATCATTTATGGAAAATGATTTGCCTTGTTTCATCTTGGATTTCGAGTATCCTCCCTTGGTTTTTCTTCCATGGTCTCTTAGGACTTTCTGATAGAAGGGATGATGCCAGGTCAAAACACAGCTATAGATCAGATGCAGTAAACCTCATTAGAAGGTTGTGCTGACGAACTGATATGCTTATTGCTTGTCGTTATTTTCCTGTCAGAGCCTAAGGAGATGCCTCCTCTGCTCTGCCCTAGTGAGACTGCATTTGGAGTACTGTGTCCAGTTCTGGGCCCCTCCGTTCAAGAAGGGCAGGAAACTGCTTGAGAGTCCAGTGCAGAGCCACAAAAATGATGAAGGGGCTGGAGCATCTCTCTTATGAGGAAAGGCTGAGGGAGCTGGGTCTCTAACTTGCAGGAGACTGAGAGGTGGCCTCATTAATATTTATAAATATGCAAAGGGTGTGCATCAGGAGGATGGAGCCAGGCTCTTCTCAGTGACATCCAGTAATAGGACAAGGGGTAATGGGTGCAAGCTGCAACACAGGAGGTTCCACAAAAATATGAGAAAAAACTTCTTCATGGTGAAGGTAACAGAACACTGGAATGGGCTGCCCAGAGAGGTTGTGGGGTCTTCTTCTCTGGAGACATTCAAAACCTGCCAGGACGAGTTCCTGTGTGACCTAATCTAGGCGTTCCTGCTAAGGCAGGGGGATTGGACTAGATGAGCTTTCGAGGTTCCTTCCAATCCCTGACATTCAGTGACACTGTGATTCTGCAACTGGTATGGAGAAGAAACAGCAGCTATTAAAATGAAGACTTGTTAAAAAAATACTCTTTTCACATCTTAGCCAGGATTTATTTTTTTATAATTAATATTAATGGCTTTTTTAAAATTAATAATGCAATACTTTTTAGCTCCTCTTCTTTCTTTTTCTCTTCTCCTCTCCTTTTCTCTTTTCTCCCCTCTCCTCCCCTCTCCTCTTTTCTCTTTTCTCTCCTCCCCTCTCCTACTCCCTCCTCCCCTCCCCGCCTCTTCCCTCCCCATTCCTTCTTCCCTCCCCATTCCTTCTTCCCTCCCCATTCCTTCTCC
>JAOWBP010020126.1:0-23458 GCA_028571105.1 Tragopan temminckii | reverse complement strand
TAAGGTCTCCCCTGAGCCTCCTCTTCTCCAGACTGAACAATCCCAGCTCCTTCAGCCACTCCTCATAAGGCCTGTGCAACCCAGAATCTTGATGCGACCCAGGATCTGGCTGGCCTTCTGGGCTGCAAGCAAACATTGCTCGCTCATGTTGAGTCTTCCATCAGTTGGCATCTACAAATCCTTCTCAGGGTTGCTCTCAAGCCATTCTCTGCCCAATCTGTATCCATGCTTGGGATTGCCCCTGCCCAAATGCAGGACCTTGCATTTGGCTTTTCTGAATTTCATGAGGTTGACACAGGCCCACTTCTTTAGCCTGTCCAGGTGTCTCTGGATAGTATCCCTTATTTCTAATGTGCCAGCTGCACCACTCAAATTGGTGTCATCTGCAAACTTGCTGAGAGTGCACTCGATCCCACTGTCCATGTCAGCTATAAAGATGTTAAATAACACCAATTCCAACACCAAAACCTGGGGAACGCCACAGAATGTCTACACTTAGACATTGAGCCGTTGACCGCAACTCTCTGCATGTAATCATCCAGACAATTCCTTATCCAAAGAGTGGTCCATCCACCAAATTCATTTTTCTCATATTTAGCAACCAGGATGTCACGCAGGACAGTGTCAAACGCTTTGCATAAGACCAGGTAGATGACATCAGTTGCTCTTCGCTTGTCTACTGACACTGCAATTCCATCATAAAAGGCCACTAATTTGGTCAGGCATGACTTACCCTTGGTGAAGTCACGTTGGTTAACACCAGTCACCTCATCTTTGTTTTCCATGTGCCTTAGAAGGGCCTACAGGAGGATCTGCTCCATGATCGTGCCAGGCACAGAAGTGAGACTGACTGGCCTGTAGTTCCCTGGATCTTCTTTTTTTCATTTCTTGGAAATGGCAGTTATGTTTCTCCTTTCCCAGTCAGTGGGAATGTCACCAGACTGCCATGACCTTTCAAATATGATGAATAGTGTCTTGGCAATTTTATCCACCAGTTCCCTCAGAACCCATGAATGGATCTGATCAGGTCTCATGAACTTGTTCACCTTCAGGTTCTTTAGATGGTCTTGAACCTGTTCTTCATTTAAAGTGGGCAGATTGTCCTTCACTCAGTTCTTACTTTTGCTTTCTGCAACTTGGACTATGCAACTAGAGACCTTGCTGGTGAAGATGGCGGAAAATCTTTATCCATATCCCTCATGATCAGGTCTCCAGTTTCCTTCTGGGGGGGTCCACATCTTCCCCGGCCTTCCTTTTATCTGGCCTTCCTGATATATCTGTAGAATTTCTTCTTGTTCCCCTTTAAGTCCCTGGCTACATTTAATTTTATCTGGGTTTTAGCTTTCCTAACTTGATCCCTGGCTGCTCAGACAATGTCTTTGTAGTCCTCCCAGGTAACCCAGTCCTGCTTTCACTCCCTACAAACTTTCTTTTTGCTCTTAAGTAAGTCCTTGTTGATCCACAGAAGCCACCTGGCATTCTTACCTGCCTTCGTCTGTCTTGGGATACACAGCTTCTGGACTTGGAGGAGACTGTCCTTGAACACTGAGCAACTTTCTTGGATCTGTCTTCCCTCCAAGGCTTTATCCCAAGTCACCCTGCCAAGCAGTTCCTTGAAGAAGTCAAAGTCTGCTCTCCTGAAGTCCAGAATAGCAAGCCTGCTGTGCACTCTCTTTGATTGCCTAAGGGTCTTGAACTCCACCATTTCATTGTCACCGTAGCCAAGGCTGCCCTTGAGCTTCACAGTACTCACTAGCCTCTTCTTCTTGCTGAGGACAAGGTCCAGTATACCACTTTTTTTCATGGGTTCCTATAACACTTGGGAAGAGGAAGTTATCACCTATGTATTTCAGGAACTCCTCTGATTGCTGGTGCCTCTCTGCATTGTTCTTTCAACAGATATCAGGGTGGTTGAAATTCTCCATAAAGACCAAGTTTTGTGAATGTAAAGCTGCTCCTATCTGTCTATACAGGACCTCATCCACTCAGTCTTCCTGGTTGGGCAGCCTCTAGGAGGCCCCACTATACTGACTCCTTTCCCCACCTTCCCTTTAATCCTAACCCATAAGGTCTCTGTCACCCCCTCATCTATCCACGGATGGTGCTCCATGGACTCCAGCTGGTTGCTGATTTAGAGGACAACATCTCCTCCCATTCTCTCCCACCTGTCTTTCCTAAAGATTTTATACCTGTCTATTCCTACATTCCAGTTATGAAAGCCATCCCACCATGTGTCTCAGTGATGCCAATGACACCATAGCCGTAAGCACATGCATACCTGTTATTCTTCTTGCTTGTTCCCCATGCACTGTGCATTAGTGTACAGGCATTTGAGTTGGGTTCCCCATTGAGGCTGATTTACCAATTGAACCCTTATCCAGCACTTTAGGGACTGTCTTCCTGGCCTGTGATCCAGCAGATCACAGATATGTATACCCGGCGTGAGATTAAGAAACAACGGTTCAAATGTTGGTCCGACCAGTTTATTACAAATCTTAATCACGGAGATGGGGAAGGGGAGGACGGACACTATTATGAATTAGGGTAATGGGAAGGGAAGGAGGGTGATAGGAAAGATAGGAAAGAAGAAGCAAGGAGTTTTATAGGAAGCAAGAGGGAGATAGTCACCACCATGGATCCAGCAGTGGTTCGTAGTTCAGTCTTCAGTAGTGGTGGGTCATCGGGCATTGTTGTTCAGTTGACAACGACAGTGACCACGGCGATGATGGCCATTTTCAATGGTAGTACCAACATATAAATAAGTCCAAAGTGGTTAAGTCAGTTCTTCTTTGGAATGACAGCTCAAATCCAATGTGGCTGAGTCAACTCTCCTTGGAGTGGCAGCTTCTGGCTCTGGGATCTCAGAAGAAACTCCTTTGTTCCTATATTCCTGGCCTTGCCAGCGGATAAGAGGGAGCACAGAGGCATCAACTTGTACCTTGCCTTCACAGGATACAGTGGTATCATCTCCCAGTCTCCCATAGCAAACAGGAGTTATTTGGTCACAGGCTAGATCTTCCGCCAGTAAACAGTCCTGAGCACTATCTTCTGAAGGTAAACAACTCCAAAGAAATGCTTTCAAATGTAAAATTGTCCACACAGTGATGTTGATTGCCACACAGCAACACTCATCTCTCATCTCCTAGAGTCTTATCACAAGAAATACCTCAGAAAGCAAGCTTTGAGCCAGAAAGCAAAGAAGGATTCATACAAGTGTCCTCCCTGGAGATCTTCAGAAATTGCCTGGACATAGTCCTGGGCAACTTGTTCCAGGTCTAGAGATCTTTGACATGGGGATTGGACTAGGTGAACTCCAGAGGTCCTTTCCAACATAAGCTATTCTCTGATTCTGTGATTTGTGGCACATCCACTAGGCTTCTAAGCTCCTATTCTAATCCATTCCAGATATATATTAGGTCCTTTCCTAGGTCCTAATTAATAATTATAATCAGGTCCTTTTCAACCCAAGCCATTCTATGATTCTGTGATATGATTCAATTCAGCATGATCATTTTAAAGACTTGTGGCAATTAAATCTGGCCTCCAGCTCTCCTACTCTTTCCTGTAAGGTGCTGTAATATTTCCGACAATCCTATGTGGTAAGTCTGGATATTTTAAGGTATCTAGAAGTGGCACAAGTCATCTGTCGTCAGGAAAATCATCTGAAATCTTAGTTGACGATATAAGTGGCATTTACTGAGCTGTTATACATGTATTTAGAGAAATCTACACATGGCTGTGTTTGTTAGTGTTAGCCAAATTTCCAGGCTCCACCAATCTTGCTGGCTACATCTTCTTTAGACGTAAAATTAAGCCTTAGTTGCTCAGGGTAGGCAACACCTTAAATAAGCATACAGCTGCATTTGAGACTCTCTGTCTAAGTAGGGCTTCCAAAAGTGATGGAGGACAACTGCATATGCATCTGGACTGGCAGATGAAGAACAATCAAGAGATACTTACATTTCAGAATTTGTATCAAGACTTCACAACACATAGATATGTATGTATTTGTCTTAATGTATGTGTTAAGTCCTATCCCAGGTAAATATAGTGTTCAGAAGAAATTCAGCCATTTATCTAAACTAATAAATTTCAGATCTCCTAAAAACTTGATTGTTTTTTATTAAAGTGTTCATGTTTTTTTCAATCAATTCTGAGAGGAGGATGTTTTCTTGAAAAAACAGTTTTCCATTCTAAACCAGTTTCAACATTAAGTTCATCGCTTGTTTATTAAAAAGTAGATTTTTTTCTTACACTCTTTTGTGCTACCACTCTAATTTTTCTCTCAAATCTTGATCTGTTTCAAGAGATCAATATATCATTTAGCTTTCAATTTGAACAGGAAAAATAATAGAAAAATATTCAGAGTAACAGATTGTCCAATCACAGAAAAAAACTGTTGAAAAAAAGTTTTGAATATATTAGAAGATTGATTCAGCCTGCTATTCTTGTCAATATTTCTTCTATTTTTTAATCCACTTAAACCTTTCTTTCACACATATAACAGCATAGGACAGACCAGCGCAAGAAAAATTAGCTTTAAAACAACCACACAGACAAGGAAATGTAGCTTTCAGTATGGCCTTCATACAGTTATACTGCACTCAGTTACCACTTCCCCTAATGAGATTTGTTCTCTCTGGCTTACAATTTCTGAAATATTATCTCTGCCCCTGGTATATATGTAGCTAGCTCTCTTCACTCATCCCTCATTACATGACTATTTAATGTAACATTTCCCTGTGAGGAAAGTGTGTGCAGCACTTTCAGGCCTCATTTCAGGATAGTCTGTGTTTTTTTTGTGACACAGACTGTTTCCTGACTTTCATTAAAAGAAGGCAGCGGTCCTCATGGCAAAATGGCGTTTCAGATGAATAAGAGAGGAGGACAAGCTGCAGAAAACTTACTGTGCCAGTTTATTTCTGATACATAAGAATGCTTTGACTCTCTTATCTACTGATTTTTTTTCTGTACTTGGAAACTATTTACAATTGTGAATGCTAGCAGATATTTTTGGCATTTAATTACTCAAGAAAACAAAAATCGGTCTTATCCACCACCTGCTCCATGACTCTTTAATAGACACATCACAGTCCTACACTTCGAATGACTCCAGGAAGTACCCTTGTTATTCTGTTCACCTACTGTTTTTTCCCTACCATAATCTTTTTTTTTTTTGCCTTTCTTGAAAAGTAATCAGTTACATACTCAGTTTCTGGTTTCCGCACAGCATTTATTACTATATAAGCATTGGTCCTACTAGAGGTTGGGGGTGGATGTTGGTGGTTTTTTTTTTGTTTGTTTGGTTGGTTGGTTGGTTGGATTTGTTTCTCTTTTTCTCACTGGTAGGTGGATGGGACTGGGAAGGAAAGTATTTTAATTGTATCACTGCACCTGCTCTTCTCTAAATGACACTGCCAACCTGTTTCAGGATGAGTAATTTAGGACTTGAGTCACACTCACCCACAGAGATATCTTTGTTCTTGTTGAATTTAAAATTTAAATGTTCCAGCAAGTTCATCTTTTTAAGAAAAAGCCACTTACATTTTCTTCTTCAGATGTTACTCAGAGAAAATGTTTCCAAGATCAATCTGTACAACTTTGTGTGATGGAATTTTCAGCAGCCATGGGAACAGTCATTTAAATGAAGAAGACTCAAATAAGAGCTCTCCAGGTTGGGCCTAAAGTACTTCTCTACCTATGATGTCATCTGATGATCCAAAGCTGTACATACAACTACACACAAGGAACTGAAAAACATTTGGACTGCTTAGTAAACATGCATATAGATACATGGAAAAGACTGTATTTTAAATGTCACCTTTTTGGTACGTCACACATTCGTCCTTATAATGGAGAAGCTCTATTTTCTCTTTTTAATAGCTTTAATAGCTTTTGTCTTGGTCTCTGTGAATAGGCAGGAAGGCTGTAATTTTGTTAAAAGACATTATGTAATAACATATCCTTGAGAAATTTGATAAGGCCTGTCTATGCCACCATAAACATACTAAGTAAGGCCTTTGAATTAACTTCATTTGAAAGAGCTTGCTAAGAGCTAAGGCACATAACGGGGTGGAATTGAATTACAGTGGCCTAATAAATTATCAACCATTAGCTGAATTTCCTTAATTGCCTGCGGGCATGCTTTTAGTCCACCCCAATTGTGAGGTAATAAACGTCAGTGAAAGGGATTTCAGAAGAACATTTGAAACCTAAATAACAGTACAGAGACTGAATACTTTGTTGGACCATTGCCCATGTCCTTGAATGATATTAGATAAATCAACAAGTAATTTTTCAATTCATGTTTATAATTCCGTTTGTAATATGTAACTTGAACCACAAGCAACCACGAGAAAGTAGAAAAGCAGAAAGGGAGGCAGAGGGGGAAGAGATAACTGGATATCTGTTAAGTTGAGCCTCAAATTAGATAACTCTGACAATCTTTCTCAGAACAGACTTGAAATTGCCAAAAAATAGTAAAATAAGCAGGAGGGGGAGGTAGGGGGAGCTGCAAAAAGGGAATCCTTTCATAGTGCTAAACACCTAGGGTAAAAGAATTTGAAGTTACAAATTCAGGGGAATTCTAAAGTAAGCATCTTCACTGAAGAATTTCTGTGGTGTCTAAGTCCTGCTTTGTGCTTGCCTTATGATATTTTTCAGTTGGCAAGTAATAGCAAAAAAGATTCTGTTTATTTTAGAAAATTTAACTACTTTGAAATCTGGATGGGTATTTATGTTGGTTCAACATATTTCAACATATAAAAGTTAGCATGAATTAAAATTCTATTCTGAATATTAAGTCTCCAGAGTATTTGTGACAAGATAAAAATCTGATTACATTCATTTTGTGGATCTATTATCTTTTGGATTTTTATTCATAAATTTTAAACACTGTACATTTGTAATAACTCATGTCTTATAGTGTCATGCATAAAATGTATTTTACAGTGCTCAATAACAACATTAGATCTTGAAAGACAGTGTCATAATCTGGTGTGATTTGCCGTAAGTTTTTGACATGAAAATAAGGATTTTGATTCAACCTTATGTATGGCAGGTCCATTTAGATCTTCTTAATAAGTAATTATTTAGTTGGAATTAAAAGTAGAAGATATGATTAAATATTATTGTTTCCAAAACTGCACAAATCCTGTAAAATTGAAAATGAACTTCTTGCAGCCTTATTCAGTCATTTAGATATTTTTCAGACTTTCCAGTTCTGACATTTGCTTTCTGTAAGAAATGATACTGAAAAATTGTTAGTTCACATGCTTGGATGCTCATGGAAATGTGAATGATAAACAAGGACATGCAAATATTCACATAAGAATATGGTATTTATATGTGAAAAGGGAATACTGTTTGACACAGATAGAAGAGCTGGTTCATAGAAGCTATTAAATGAGCCATTAAAAATTTCAATCCTACTTTTTGCAGCTAGAGTGAACCATACACATATAACTGAGTTCTAATCACAGGATTACTGCATATGCTATGTCAAATATACCTATTTAAGTAGTAATACTCTTAGACATAGCAGAACAAGATCATGAGATCCGTTAGAGAGAGATTTGTTAAAAGAAAATTTGGCTAGTTAGTTGCTAATTGGCACACTATTTCCGCCCTTCCATTCACTTTTCGCTTTGTTTTTCACTTCTGTTTCATTTTTCACTGCCCAAAGCTCTTGATAGTTAAAGTAAGAAAAATTATGTATAATGACCCCTTAGCACACGTAAACATATGCATGCACTAATATACACAAAAAAACAAACATTTGTGTGTGTATACGTAAAACATATACATAGGTACTAGTACTGACTTGCATAAATGAAACATAAATTGATACTAATTAAGCACAGGAGTACAGCATGATAGGTTTCGAAAAAAATTACGCCTATTAGGTGAGAACTGCATATTAAAAATTATCTGCTTAAGCATCAATCTAGGAATTTAATACAGGTTTAAATTTCCCAGAATAAAAAGAGACTTTTCTATCAGTGAAATTCATTTTGGTTTGATCTCTCAATATCTCCACAAAGTGTAGTATCCACCTATCTGTTACTTCAGTGACAAAAACCAATAGGATGATATTAAAAATATATCTTTCCCTTTCTCCTGTTCCTCTTGTAAAACAGAGGCATTTTAAAAATAAAATTCATTACTTAAATTTCATGTCTTGAAATGTGATTTTAACGTGAAGAAGTGTTGAGACTTTAAATTTAGTACTTTACATAATTTAATTACTGAGGAATGATGCCCAACAAAGCATGAAATATCTATCTTTGATACATAAAGAAGTCTGTGATCACTGTTACTTTCAAAGCTAAAATCCATGAAGCAGTTGTGTTGCACTAATATTTTCCTCACTCAAATTCCCTTTACGCAAAATTTTCACTGTACAGTTATTCTTTTACTGGTGTTTTTCATGTGGTTGTGGAAGGAATGAAGGAATGAAGAGAGGAAGGAAGAAAGCTTGGACAACTAAAACATGGATAAAATAAGACTGAGAGGGGGTATGACCATTAATATGTCATGAAGAGACAGATGTCAATGTGTGAAGGAACTGCAGAAGCTCAAAAGACATGTCAGCATAAAAATAAATGAGTGTAAACAGTATGATATATACTTAAGCTGTAAATATAAGGCTGTGTGATGTGGAATTTTCAATATCAAGACAGAAAAGGCATGGTCTCATGGGGTCTGGTATGAATCTAAAGTTCCTAACTGAGTTGCATTTTTAGGAATTTGCCCAACTACTGAAAATTTCACTCCTGGGACAAGCAATCACCACATTCCAGTTAAACAAAGTTGTTATGGTGAGTTACAGAGAAAAAAGGTTGTGTGTCAATTAAGTATAATAATGTGACAGTTAGCTTTTCATTTCAACTTCTAAATATGTGTCATAGAAGAACTGAAAGGATACAGGAAATTTAATCTCTTCATTCTCTAGTAAAAAATGCAGTATGTGAATAAATGAAAAAATATTTGACTACTTAAAAAATCTATTTGTCTTCTTTCTTCAGCATGTCCTTCTATTGATCATTATCAGTGCTGACAAATAGCTTGAAGCTGTGATCCTGAATTGATATTTAATTAAAATGAAGATCTATTCTAATTGTATGGTAAACACATCAGAGTTATGTATGTAAATAATGTCACCAGATGAAGGATAAAAGAAGAATTTTAAATAAGTGTTAGAAAGTTTGCAAAGGGGCTAGGGAGCAAATCATGCAGAGAAAAGCAATAATTAAATTCTGTCTCCAATTTATTTTTACACTGGATTCCATTCTTATTACATTGAAGTTTAAAGACTTTTTTCTTATTTGCCTTGCCAGAATGAATAAATTACATGAATGATACGGGGTTTAGGGGGTTTTAAATCGCAGAAGTAATGTTTTCCTCATCAAAGTGTGAAACGCATTTGTAGTATGAGTAGAGTATATTTCTTAACAACACTGAAACTTACAGAATGAAATTCCTGAGTTGTTTTATAGAGAACTGCATTGTTCAGAGAATGTTTTGTCTCTCATTCCTGGTCGGCAACATTCTGTCACTGTGCCATTTTTGCAAGCTCAAGTATATCATTATTGGTGAACACTGAAATAATAACTGCAGTATTGGTTATTCAGAGGACTCTAATCAATTTTACTTTCTGCTAATTTTGAAGAATCTTCAGGACAGGCAGTGAAAGCTCAACAATTTCATTGGTCCTCCTGAAAGTTACAGGGAACAAGTCATCTGTTTTGAAATTTAAAAAATACACAGAAGGACTAACTGAGGTTCTCCTCTTTTTGCTTTATTGAGGGATCACACTGGACTTCAACATGGTCTAGAACCATTTCCTGGGATCAGCTCTCCACTTCTGCTCCTGTCTTGTGGAAGTCTTTGGTTGGTTGTCCAATGGTAGACTTATGGAAGCTTTAATCAGCCTTACATATGAGAATAAAAACAAACGGAGTCAGATTTTGGGTGTTTTTTTGTTTGTTTGTTTGTTTTGTTTGTTTGTTTTTGTTTTGTTTTGTTTTTGACAGGATAAAAAGTCAGATGAAAGGCAAAGAAAAAAAACATTGTGGTAAGTTATAGCAGGAAAAAAAAAAAAAACACAACAACAACAAAACAAAATAAGTATAAAAGTGAAGATTCTCCAGTGACAGCCCTGTTATCATATGGGAAAGTTTATACAGAGACTCTAATCAGTATTAAGAAGACCACCAAGCCTCAGAGATGCAGATATGGTTAGATCAAAATACAAATTAGTACTGCTTTGGGATGTCTGTAGTCCTGAGAAGAGCTGAAATTCTGATTTTCTTTTGAAGAACAAAAAACTGATGTCAGTAAAACCCTCTTCTAAGAATATCCTCTCTGCTTTTACAGTTTTTACACAAGTATGGCTCAGTATGAATTATGAAGGAGAGCATCTAAACAACTAATAGGACTGGACAAAGGTCTCTAGAAGTCTGAGGCATTGATTTAAAAGTCTACAAGGTTTGGATTGTAGAGTTCTAATCTTCAACAGAAACAGCAAACAAGGAGTCTCTGATTAGGAGTACGCTCCCTGAAAAGTGACTGAACTCTGTACAGGTATAGGATACTTAGAATTACTTCACAGCCACATAATGGAACTGACCCCAATGGCTAGATGTCTTTTTTAAAATTGCAGAAGATCTTGTTTGCTAGAGTGTGAATAATTTGTTTTCACTCTTCATATCTTTATATTTTGGATCAATAGAAAAGGAAAAAAGCTAAAAAATTAGGTTCTAAACATATAATTATGTTAAGATACATAAAGACATTGAGGCGTCATCTTTAAGGGGTAAATCTTTTTCATCTGAAGAAGCATCGCTTTTTCCCTCACTGTCTTCAAAAGTTTTCACTTTAACAGTACCAGTTTTAATAGTTTGAGTTTGTAAACAGTTCCTACACATAAGTAAAGAATGTATTAATAAAAGCTCACTACAGCTTTTATTAATTGTGTCATTTGGAAAGGAAGAAAAAAATCAATTTGAAGAATATGATTTCTATAATTAAATTGTCTGTGTGTCAGAAAGAAGATTTTCCTCTTCTCAGCTGGAGTTCTAGGATTCAAATTATATCCAGTAGGAAGCCCTTACCATTTTTACTGGCACTGAAAATGCATTTGAGCAAAATATGTGTTCATTAAATGCCAGTTCTTAAATTTTACTCATTTTCCTAAGTGCTGTAAAGTGATATAAAGAGATTATTTTTTTTCCTTTGGATTTTAAGACTTAACATTTATGTACTACTTTCTGATTTAAATGTTACTTAAACATTACAGCACTTCGAAAGAGTCCTACCTAAATAGATTTTTTTCTAATTTTCATTCTTATCATAATTGTTCTTAACCATATTGTAATTACATTAACTGCTCTGTAGTGTTTATCTTTGCAAGGACAAAAACATCAAAGGTAATTATGCATGTAGAGTAGTAGAATGCAATGCCAGCATTTTACCAACCTGTGAATTATTATCCTACTATGGGATATTTAGCCAGACCTGACCAGCTCAGTAATGTGGGAGTTAATTTTCCACTCAGTGTCTGAAAATGAGAAATGAGAATCCATGGGCTAAACAGAGAGGCGTGGTAACTCCACAGACTTCAAGAGGAGCTTGAACAAGGTTTCTGTCTAAATTCCAAGATGTTAGTGTTCTACCATCAAGTAAGGTGGCATAAAAATGATTAAATAACTGTGGAATACCACACTTAGCTCGAAGTAACCACACACAGTGAAATCAGCTTATTTTTCTGTGTCTTACGTGAGACAGACACCAAGAATAAATGAAGAGTCAGGTGCTGCACTGTGACACACACTCAAGTGAATATCTCAGGTTTAAGAATTATAAAGAACATAAAGATATAAATAATAGGATGTGGTACATCTTTAAAAGGGTGTGTGTGTGTGTGCACTCACATCACTGCATGGACGGACTGTTACCAGCCATCTCTGTAGGTTGCTCCGAAAGTAATACCTCCTATTTATTTCAGTGGAAATTAAAACAGATACAAGAGCACAATGACACTATTCGATAGAGTAGACTCTCAAATACAAAGCAATATTTTCCAGCATAGTCACCACCATTAGCTTTGCGTTATTGCCAGCAATGAACAACTACCTGCATGCCACACTCATAAAAACCTGCACCAACAGAGGTAACCCACTCTTGCTGTGGCCTCTGCTGAAATGCACCAAACACTGCAATCACATCCACTGTCTGGTCTCCATAAATGTTCAGCAAACATCAATGAACATCCTCTACATGGAGAAATTCAATGTCACACCTTTGCTTCGTACCCACTTCCATGTCAGATGCCATTTTGTCAGTCTGCCCCTCTTTTGCCATCTGTTGGTCAACAAAAAAATGAAACAGGATATTGGTGAGAAGGTTAAGCCTCCACTGCCATATCAGCAACGTTCACCTCTGACATTGTGGGTCAATGTAATAAAATAGGAGGTATTCCTTTTGGAGCATCCTTCATAAATGTTGGCTCACTCCTCATCAGTAATATAACACCACCAACATCAGCAAAGCTTCTTTTCTATTTTCTTTTCTTTATTTTCTTTTTCTTTTTCAAATGTTGAACTAGTCTTGTCCTCAGCTGTGCAATAAAAGATTGGCTATGTTCCTATTTTCACATGCATTCATTTACCTTTCTTCCTAATGAAAAATACACAGCACAGCCAATTTATCTCATATACTTTTTTACTTTCCTTTCTCTACCCAAAATATATATTGTCTCACCTACTGAGGAGTATAATTACATTTCACATACTTCTAGGAAAGTCCTTGGTAATTCGCTGTCGCCTGAGGCTGCCTGAGTTATACCTCTTTCACTTTCATGACAAAAACATAACAATAGTGCCTTGAGGGTAATATTTTCAGTGGAAAGATGTACCCGGAAAACTATAGAACATTAAAATATATATATATATAACAAAAGAAATTAAAAAAAATAAATATTAAAAATAAATACAAAATAAAGAATAAAGGAAAAAGGAAAAAAAAAAAAAAAAGATTTCTTTTCTTAGCTTGGCTTTCCTTCATGAAATTTTGTACAATTCCCATGATTTTCTATTCTGGAGATGGTGTTTCTGCAGGTTAAAATTTGTTTTGCTGTGGAACATAACCCAGTACAGGGGAAGTCTGACTTTTATATCTGAAGGAATAGATACACTAGAGCTAAAACTTTCTTCTTTTTAAGTCAGTAGGAATAACAAAGAGTTTATCTTGGGATTCATGTTTTTTTCTCACTCACTTCAAATCTATACCAAGGTTAAGGCTGCAGGTAGATCTTTCCAGCAATCTACTGATAGAACAATTTTATCAGAAGTCAGAAAATGCCAGATGGAAAAAGGCAAATTGCTTTGTGGAAACACAGAAATCTTGGTTACATCTCTGTATAAATTGATAAATGGAAAGCATTCTAATACCATTTCAAACATAATACTTGGTTAAAATTGTATGAATTGCTATCATGTATGATTAATTTTAGATGTTATGCAAAACTTCAATACTAAACTATATTCTAAGTGAAATACATCTGAAATTTTATTACATGCAATTTTAAAAAGTTGAAATTCTAACATATCCCACAATGTTCACTTTACCTCTTCCGTAGTTTTTGCACAGTTTTAGATGGGCAGAAGCACTTCACTTTCTGTGGGGTTGTGCTTTATGTTTTTGGTCATATTATAGCTTGTTTTCATTCACTGAGGTTTTACACTGTCTTTTAAATAACACAAGGGATAAGGCATTATTTGGAAAGATTAAAGACAGTCCCTGATTCAAGGAAATGAAATCTGTGAGAAATATTATTTATTTAACATATTTAACATATATTTAACATAATAGTATTTAACATATTATTAACTATGTTAATAATAAAGTTTTCCTGTATACTATCTCATTAGTAATCTCCTGTAGAGTCTATCAAGAGCAGTACAATGTGTTTCCTACAGAAGTACTGGAAATTCACTGTAAAGTTTCATGATAAATTTACTTATGTAATTTCTTCTTTGCTTTCTCAGTATGCAGTAAGAAACAGTACAGTAACATATCAGAGCTTCTGATTGCTCTCCAGCTGTAGCATAAGCACTGTTGGTGCAGAATAAAATGTACAGCAAAATGTGGAAATGAGAAAAAAAATGCTGCTGATAGAATTGGATTAGTAAACAGTAGCTAATTCCAGAACTAAAAAGATCTATTAAAGAAAGCTAATATGTTTTGAGGGAGGTAAATTTAAAAACAGATACAGGCCTATAGAGTAAGAGCTATTATTTCTATTTGATGAACTAAATGGAACCATTATCCAAATCAATGGAAGCTCTGTAAAAATAGAGACTGGCAATCTTAAATCCCATTCTTTCAATGAAATCCATGAGGATCTTAAAAGCCATCAATACAGACTCAACAATTACATGACAGACATAATACAATCCCACAGATCAAGAAGAGCTTTAAAAAATTAATCATTAGGTAGTAGTATAGAATAAATGAGTCTGACCTTCAATTACTGTTCCTTTTACAAATGTTTTCTGCATAGCTAGTGCACTAATTTTAGAAACAAAATTGTATTCTAGGGAAATATTTGTGAAGTTTTAATGGAAATAAAATTTTGCACTGGAAATTTTTATAATAGCAGTTGCACTCTCATTTAAGGGACAGTAACATATGAGGTGAGGCATGAACTAGTTTCATATCTGTTTCTAGCCAGACACAAATTCTTCTTTCATATCTATGGAACTACACCTGCTTCCCAGCTTTACTTTCATCACTGGATTCTCTGTAGCAGTGGACATTTTCCCATGGAGCAAGTGGTGTGCAAAAGGCTGTAATTCTAACACAAGCAGAGCAAGCCCTTGTGATTGCACTTGCCTTGATGCTGGCAAGCAGTCAATGGATAGAGGATATACTGTCTCAGGGCACTCAAGCTCACCATGGAGCAGCAGGTGGACAGTGCAACAGTACAAAAAGAGCATAAAGTGCATTTACTTGTACTTATTTAAGCTCTGCAATAAGAATGAAGAATAAATCTGAGAACAGTAGGCAGATGCACCTTCTGCTACCCTGTAAATTATATTCTTGCCGGGCCATTGTGTAAACTCTTTCAGTTTCTTGAGAGATTTCCTGATGGGTCACAGTACTGGAAGTGACAGCAACAGCTATTGGAAATAATGGCCCATAGCAGCAGCCAAAGAAAATTAATGACAGCACTTTTTATTCAGGATAACAGCCTGGTAATCTGTATCATCACTTTACAGTAAGTTCATACAACAAAAGCAAACAAGCAAACAGACAGTTTGGGCTCTGAATAAAATATAGTAGGGAAAAAAAAAAAAAATCCATGTTTTTCTTTTCTTTTTGAAGCAGAACCACACATACAAAGCTAAGTGAATCTGAATAAGCATCACTGTGCTGTGCTATTGTAGACATAGCTCAGAACAAACACTTTTCTGCAACCAGTGGGTAACTGTGGGACGTATTGCCGAAGACATAACTTTTTATCTGCATGAGTGGTAATATAAGTGCATGAAAGTTTCTTTACTGGTGATTTCAAACTTGATCTAAAACTAAGAAAAAAAATCTCCATGACACTTCTACAATATTAATTTTGATATTGTTTGGTATCTCTCCTACTAGACACATCAGCTAACGCAGTAATATTATCACTTGTGTAATGCTCTGATTCTGACTCATACCACTCATACATTAGCACTTTGTTCCCTCAAACACTTCACAGAGTCATAGAATATCCACTGTTGGAAATTACTCACAAGGACAGAATCATAGAATAGAATCATTGACTCATTAAGGTTGGAAAAACCACTAAGATCATCTAGTCCAACCATTAACCTAGCATGACCACGCCCACAAAACCATTTTCCTCAGTGCCCCATTTTCTTGAAAACCTCCAGGGATGGTGACTCCACCACCTCCCTGGGCACTCAGTATTGGTGAACCAAAGGCCACACAGCAAATTCAACAACACTAGCATTTGGGTCTGGTCGGTGTCCTTAGGCCATTCTCATTGAGTCCAGCTCCTGGCTCCACACAGGATCACCAAAAATTTGAAACGTGTCTGAGAGCGCTGTCCAAACACTTCTTGGAATGCTTGGTGACATGATCACTGGGGAACTTGCTCAGGGCCAAGTCATCCTCTGGTGCGAACTCTGTCCCCAACCCCCAGCTGCCCTCCCCTGACACAGCTCCATGCCGTTCCCTCGGGCCCTGTCGCTGCCACAGAGAGCAGAGCTCAGTGCTGCTCCTCCACTCCCTGTAAGGAGCTGCAGCCACCATCAGGTTTCCCCTCAGCTCCTCTGCTCTGGGCTGAGCAAACCAAGGGACCTCAGCCACTCCTCATATGTCTTGCCGTCCGGACCATTCATCGTATCTGTGACCCTCCTTTGTACCCTCTCTAATTAATCTTTATGTCTGTCTTATGTTGTGGCACCCAGACCTGCATCCAGTGCTGGAGGTGAGGCCGCACAGCACAGAGCAGGGGGAACAACCCCTCCCTTCACCCCATGGCAGCGGTGGGTCTGGTGCAATGCAGGGCATGGTCAGCCCTTATGGCTACCAGGGCACACTGCTGACTTACATTCACCTTGTCAACAACCAGAACCCCCATATTCCTTTCTGTGGGGCAGCTTTCCAGTCTCTCATACCCCAGTCTCTACATATATCCACAGCAGCCCCATCTCAGGTGCAAAATTTTCTCGTGCTAAACTTCATTCAATTGGTGATTGCATAGCCCTCTACATTGTCATGATCTCTCTGCAGGGTCTCTCTGTTGCTGAGGGAGTGAACAGGTCCTCCTAATCTAGCTGCAGGAGAAGTATATTTTAAATGCAGAGAATTCAGGATGTTGTCTCTATCAAGAACCCAGGAACATAAAAGTTATACCTACCTCATTGTCTTGTGTCACTCCCATGAAGCTATGGCATGTAAGTAGAATGTGGCTTGAAATTAAGGCTTCTTTGGCCAAGTATTATCTGTTACCCATCTCTTACGATTTCCATTATTCTGAGCACAGACCAGGAGTTCAAGTCCATGTCTCTGTTCATACAGATATTCTGTATTAATTCCTTTTGAAATGTTTTGGGATATTTGTGATAGCTGCAAGGTCTTGGAAAATATATCAGAAGATACAAAGGAGATAAATGCTTTGCTAGACTAGTGGCTGGAGGGAAATACACCCAAAGGCTTCTCATACAGCTCTATGTTTAAGCAGCTGAATTGCAACACTGGTTGACACTCATCTGAACCATTTTCTAGACTTCGTTGATGATAGGGACTAAATTTCTATTGATCACAGCATGAGCTAAAACTCAAAGCTCATATTTGGTTGTTCAGTTTTCCAAGCAAATGCTCCCCAGTTTCTCTAAGCTAGGAAAGAAGAGTCCTGCAGAGATGACTGAACTAACTCTGCACAGAAAACAGTTTTGATAGAAAAACTAAAATCCTAGGTTTAGACAGCCTGCAGAGCTACCCTATAGCACAGCCATCCCTCTTTCCTCTCCAACACCCATATTCATGGATCTGTTCAAGAAGCAGGGCAGCCAATCTGGGCATAGGCAACATTTTGCTTGTGTACCTATTCTTTGACACCAATGTTTTCTCTCTCTTTCCCAAACACATACATCTCATTATTGTTCCCATCTGAATTTCATGTTTTTATTTTGTGTGTAGTTTGCAACATTTAACTTAAATAACTCGTAGACCATAAGAATTAACAAGTAAAACAATAATATATTTACATAATTTGTTCATCATTAAATAGCATAATCCTCAAGAATTTATTATCATTATTAACATTGAAATGATAAAAGTATACAAATTTCACTTGGGGTTGTAAAAGTCTTTGTCAAGTTTCAGTCAAATGTTAATGGAAATATCCCAGGCTAGAAGTTAAATTAAATTAAATTAATAAATTTCTCTCTCAGAGAGAACCTTTGTAAAATGGATACCTTCTAATGAAGAAAACGATTCAATATAGATGTAAAAATTAATGATATCTATCTGATGCTATTTAAACAGACAATAATCATCAATAAAATAAAGGTTTAACAAATGCATTTCTTCACAAAAATATATTAACCACTTTTCACAGCCTGGAACCTTCATCAATCAATAATAGATAGTATTTACTATCTCCTGCTGTGGAAGCTTCTTTATATATTTAATGGAATACATTGAATGCAGGTTACTATAGTTACAGCAGAATTTCAGAATGAGTTTTGTTTTATCATAATTGCTGCATATTAGTATATAAACAGCTGAACTCCATCTTCCACTGGTAGCACTAATTTGTGCCTAGAGACAATTCTCTCCTCAGAAAATCGAACAACAGCTTAAAATATGCTGTAAGTTTGTGGTCCTTCCCAGAGGGAATTGAAAGTTTCTGCAAGTCAAGCTGTTTGCTGTTTAGAGCCTGGGACTGCTGGGATTGGTAGCACAGAAAGGTGAAGCTGTAAAAATCCATCACCAGCAGTAAAGGGAAATTAAAATTGTTCCCTACCCCACCCAAGACATACTGAATTATAACCATATTACTTCTCATCACTATTGTTTCTGAGCAGGCCTGAACACTAATGAATTTGGCTGGGATTTTTACAGAATCCTAAGAGAGATTGGAAACTAACAAGGAATGCAACATAGGCTCTATAAAGTTCCCAGTTTTATCTTCGTGGTCTTTTCTAAAATAGGAAACTATTGTTCCCAAGTTACAGAGGCTAGGAAAGAAGAACTTCATCATCATGGATCCCTTATGCAACCCCATAAAGATTAATGCGCATCAGATAACTGCTTTATCCTTTAGAGATATGAATTGTAAGAGTAATTTTTTCCAAGGAGAATTACAGGATTTTTAGAGTCTCACAGAAATACTGAGAGGCAGGAGATGATAGAATCACAGAAAGTGTGTGGGAGAAGTTGGAATCTAATGAAAAGACCATAACTGCTAGCACAATGCTCCCTGCAAGAAATTACTCACACAGGACTTTCATTGCATTCCCATATTGTTCCATGTTGAGAACAAAGACAAATGAAATTTCCTGTAAGACTTCTTTTGAAGTGCTTGAAAAGACAATATACCTGAAATTGTGGCTCTTATGATTCCCTGGGTAGAAGAAAAGTATTCCAAGAGTGGCCGAAGACTGACAGCCCAACAAGGTTTCTTCTGTTTCTTTAAAATGACACAATCCTGCAAGTGAAATGAAAAAGAAAAGAGTGTGTCATCTACAGTATGGAAGAACAAAATACTAGTGTCAAGTCAAACACTGCCTTCTCCAGCATGAAGCAACTGCACAGATCAGTGGATTCGAGGAGATAGTAGTCTTAAACATGCTACACATTAATGACTACAGTTTCGTAAGTGAAGATGACTCAAATGGCCCATTGCAGAACTGAAGCACTGAAAAAAAAGGACAGTAACTTAGTAATACATAACATTTATCTTACTGCCATAAAAGGAAAATCTTTCTATTAACAGTATAAATGACAAATTATGAAATTAAACTAAGTCTGTCTGGTAGTTTTTCAAATAAACTTAGAGACAATTTATTTTCATATCATGCTCTTTACTGTTTATATTTTGGGGATCACTGATAAGTGATTACCAAAACACTTCAAGTTCTAGTATTGCAAAGGTATATCTTCAGCCTTGAGATTTTATGGACAGGAAAGTCTAAGAAAATATCTACTTTCCTTTCAAATGTCAATGTAATAAATGTTTATATGTCAGTATTCTCATCTGATGTGCGAATACTTCCTCCATGTTCAAAGAATAGCATATTGTGATATACCTGACTTTTCACACCCTAATAGTTTAAAAGGATCCCATACACAAAAAACATTCCTCAAATAATTACAAGTACTGAATATCTTCTCTCTAATCCAAGTATGTCAAAAGATCATCTGTGAAGAGGAAAAAGGGCAACGTGTGTCAGGCAAATTGCTATTTATACCTCATCCAGTTCTGGGACCCGTTTACTTTATGCTTAGATTTACAGATGGCAGAGTAAGTGATTTTTGTCATGCACTGAAGAAGAAACAGGTGCTTGTGCCCACCCAGTGTGCCTCTTTATTGTTTTTGCTGCATCTTACGATGTTTGATTCATTTTTCTCCCATTATCCATTCTCATATCTTTCATCTGGTAACATAATATATTAGCTGCAAAAGAGCATTGCAAGGCCAAATGGGATTTATATGCGATATGTACAAATACACAGAAAAAGTGAGCCTTTCTCCTTAAATCTTTTAGCCCAAATTGACAAGTTCTAGACAAAGGATGGAAAGAAAATAAAAGGCAGTGTCTGGTCAAGACAGCATTCAACAGAAAAACTACCAGTGAGAATGGAGACTAGTCTCTTTCATCCTATATTGCTCTTTATAGGTAGTTTTATGGTGACTTTTGTCCTAGTGTTTCTGATAAATGCATTTGTTATCTACTTTCTCCTTTCGCCAGTGCCCATAAAAGGACTAGCTCAGCTCTTAGTTTAATTCTGTAGGTATGAGCTCAAGAGACAACAGGCTTCGATGCACGGGATGAATTTGCAACATATTACTCAGCAACTACCCTCTCACTCTCTAAAAGCCTGGCCCTTTATTTTGACACACAAATGAGCCATGGAGCACACAGAATATATCTAGAATCTAAGACTTTATCTTATACAATCATAGAATGGTTTGGGTTGGAAGGGACCTTTAAGATCACCTAGTTCCAACCACTTGCTATAGTCAGGGACACCTCCCTCTAGACCAGGTCCCATTCAGCCTGATCTTGAATGCTTCCAAGGAGGGGGCATTCACAGCCTCACTGAGCAACCTGTTCCAGTGTCTCATCACACTCATAGGAAAGAACTTCTTCCTAATATCTAGTCTATATCTACCCACTTTCATTTTAAAGCCAGTGTTCACTGGTCCTGCTGCTACACACCCTTATAAAAAGTCCCTCTTGCCCATTACTGTGTAAGAAATTGCTGTCTTCCTCCAACCTCATACAAAATCAAATCTCCCACTTGCATTACAGAACTTCATGTTTTTCAGAACTGAATTCCTGTTTCATAGTACTTTTTTTTTCATAACTAAGTACATTTGTTTTCTTCTTTAAATTCTTCATTCCTGGTAGCATCAGTGCATTTTAATGTAGACTATACCAGTAACTTATTTATTTCTTGACTTTCTCAGGTATGCACAAAGAATAAATTTAAAAAATAAATGATGAAGAAATATACAGTGGTAAGCAAAGAATCACAAGTATGTTGAAAAGGCACTATTAATAAGAAATAGAGGAGGTGGGAGTTATCCTTTAAGAAGCACTGAACCATTGACCTTAAGAGTTTTCTATCACAGTCCAGAGAGAAAACACTAAAGCACCTCACCACAGGAAAGAAATGAGAAATGTTGAGGGCTATTGACCACCAAATTCTTGTGGTGTCTCAGCAAAATGTTTCTTAGAACAGGTGTTCCTGTAACTGTGATACACTGGGGAAGTTTACAGTATTCAATACCCCCACAAGATATACTAATACCTTTTTAGCATCTCAAGAAATTGTGCGTTGGATTGTCAGTGAACACAGAATAAAACTTCTCTCAAGCATGGTTGATAATATTTGTAATTCAGCATGTGTTTCTTGTGTAGCTGGCTTTTTCAGAAATAGAGATGACTTTTTGGACCAAGCCCTAAAAGACTGCATGCTATTGCAAGGGACCTTTATCCTTTATTATATCAAAATGCTTGAAGATACTGTTCCAGACCCTTAACCTTCCTATTCTCAAAGTGACAGGGAGAAGCTTTACTTTTGAAGCAAAACCTCAGCTACTAAAGAGATCAAGGCAGGATATCCCCCATAGGATGTGTAATTTTAAGGCTCTAGACCCATACATAGTGAGAACAGCTGCGAAGTAATCTTTCCCACAGTTTTAAATCCAGATGCTATTATTATAGCACAAGCATAATATGGTCAATTTGCAATTTCAATTAACAATAAAACATAACTATTTAATAAAAATGGAAAACAGATAATAAAAATAAAATAAAATGCCCATGGTTATCAAATTTGCTCAAATTAAATGAAGCAGTTAAAAAAAAAAAAAAAAGATTTGGAATGAAAAGAACACAAAAGAACACAGAAATGACCAGAATGCTTTCTCCCAAAGTTACTCAAGAGTTTTTGAAACAAACATACAGAAAAAAAGAAAAGTTTGGTAATTTGGTGAAACAATGTGGCAACTATCACAATCACAGCTAGGTATCACTAAGTGTGCAGCACCGTAGGAAATGCGTGAATCACTGAATGGGACAGGATCTTTTCATACGTTTAGAAGAAAAAATCATTAAATGAGGAGGAAAAGAGGATGGGTGTTTTCTTTCACAGTGTCAACTAAGTTTTCTTTTGTACTTTGAGTGATGCAGGTTCTTGAAGCCCTGACAACCTGCAGTGGAAATGAACTGTAAATAAGCAAGAAACACAGCAAGGTCATAGCTTCTGACCTTTGTGATTATCCAGGGATATTTTACAAGTTGAAAACCCCTTTCTTTAAAAAAAAAAAAAAAAAAATGATTCAGTATGGAATTGAGTTCAATATGTCATTTCACACTAGAGCTGGGCAAACAGTACTTGGGAAACATTTTAGCTACTAAATCAGACTCTTTTTTGGTTGGCAGACTATTAGCAAAAACATTATGATCCACATAAATGTGTTCATTTTCTTTAAATGATTGAGGTTCTTTCTACAAACATTTTCAATCAAATTGCCTGTTGCAAACTTTTCATTTAATTATGTCCTTGACTATTCAGCATGCACTATTTGTTACTCAAAGGATGTGATTGGTCATCACTGTTTCATTGTGGCTTTTCTCCCTGGTTACCTGAAGCTTTTAATATCCATCAATTCAGTGGGAGAATATCTGGGGCAAATGGCAAATATCCATGTTCCTAAACAAGTGTCTGTGGTTTTGTAGGTTCATGGTTAAATGAACAGAGAAGAAAAACAGAAATCCTGGCCAAATGCTCAGAAAACACGTGAAAATGTCTCTGGGGGGAACTGTGGGTTTAACACATCCTTTTAGCCCAGGAGCCCACATGAAACCCACATCATAATGGACCTAAACCTCATCTTAATGTATAAACTCAGTCAAGGTATTTTGCTGCTAATCATATCTCCCCCCTGAGACTGCACCCTTTGGTAGTGAACACAGCTGAACTGAAAAGCAATTCAGGACTAGACAGAATGCCTGTCAGTTTCTTTCCCATTTTCCAAGTTCAGTTTCAGACAAATAGTAACATCATGGTGTAGCAAGTACTCAACAGCAACACTTCAAGCCTCAGAAGAGGAGAGAATCACAGAATCACAGAATCAGAATTGTAGGGGTTGGAAGGGACCTCAGAGATCATCAAGTCCAACCCCCCTGCCAAAGCAGGTTCCCTACACCAG
>JAOWBP010020086.1:0-23463 GCA_028571105.1 Tragopan temminckii | reverse complement strand
TGCTCTGAACAGTTTTGCCATGAGACATTCCTTCTTCTTCTAAGGGTGTCCTTGATTCTGTCAGCCATTCCTCCACATATAAATGTAGTCAGCATGAAATGTGGAAGAGTCATGGGTGAGCTCTTACCACCATGTGTATTAAAATATGTACTAATGCAATTAAGCAAACAAACAATACAACACTGGCTTTGAAATGCCTGCTGCCTTAATTTTAGATTGCATAGAAACATGTAGGAAGGGAAGGTAACACAAGGAAGTGAAGAAGCTATCTTTGAGCTTGATGGATACTGGTGGTAACTATTGGCCTGATGAGATATAATAAGATAGGTGGGATATAAATGCTTTTGTCTGTTGCTTTTCTGTTTTCTATGGTAACTGCCAAACAGAACGCTTAGAATTAGTACATGGAGTATTTTTCTCTAAATATTTTCTGATTATTTGCACAAAGTCAACATATATTTCTAATTACATAAGAACAAGTATGCTGCAACTTGCACAGAAATAGAAGGAATATTACAATGTTCTAGGCATACCTCTAAGTGAAATTATTTTGCCTACAAATTCTCGTTCCTGTAGAGAAAGTCAAGTCTTTAGGTCAACACAAGGCAAAACAGCCTCAGATAAGACTTTTGACAGTGCTGAATGTTGCCACTGAACTTGCAGTGAACTTTTGCTATGTGAAGGAGGGGTCTTAGTTCTTAAGTATTTCTGTGCTGAAGGCGGAATAATTTGAATGGGCTATTATTTCAGCAGAGTGAATAAGTATTTTTTTCTCTCTTTTATTGTACTTGTAACTTTTTTACTTTTTTACTCAATATTTTCTGGCTGCAATTTTGTAATGTATATTGCAGCCCTTAGGTAACTGATGAATAACAGAGAAAATCATTTATTAGATTGAGAAATAGTACTATTACATAGAGGCAACCAGCTGGTTTAAATAAGGGTATAATGTTACTTAGGAAGCAGAGTTTCATTATACATATAACAATTGTAAAAGATCTATTATAGGCTTGTGAGTTAATGAAGTAGGTGTGAGTAATTTGATTAGCTGGCTGCAACTCAGTTGACTGCTCAGTCCTTACCAAAAGAAACATTACGATGGTAATGGCAGAGATGAGTGAATTAGAGAAAAGGGGGATTGTCTCATGGCTTCTGTCAAACCAAATGCATGATCTCTGGTAGGAATATTAAAATTTACCTTTTCTTTAGTTTCAGAATCCTTTCCACCTTCCATGATCTTAGAATGTAATAATGACAAATAGAAATGTATTACGAGGTAATAAAACTGTTACTTATTGAAATGCTGACCAAAAATCAGACTTTTTGTACATATATTTTTCTAGGGCTGCAATAAATAGTGTTCAGTTCAGGATTTCCCTTCAAAATTTGGTACAGTATTCTAGACTCTCTCTCTAAAATTTTGTCTCAGATAATTGTCTCTCAGTATATTGAAATCTGCTTTAAAGAGGAAGAAGAACTTACAAGAGAAATGGGCATGATGAAACTTATTTCTTGTACAAGCCTTGACTCTTCTGCCCATCTTTCCAAATGTTCAAACTATGAACCTGAAAAATAGGAGTGAATACACTGAGTTAGTAGTGTTCTGTTCTGAGTACTTTTAATAATTTTGCTATTTAGTCCTTCATAGCTGTAGATGTAGCTGAAGATTCGCTATGTCCCAGATAAAGATAATAGTGGAACATTTTTCTTTACTGATAGATATCTTTTTAAATTTGAGTGTTAACTTTTATCCCTGCTCTTCCAAATATAACAAACGGTACTGAAAAAAAGATGAAATGCCATAGAAATTCAATTCCCACACATAAAGACATTTGGACACTGAAATACAGTTTTTAAGAGAGTGAAAACAATATCAAAGGTTAAGAAATTAGGACAATAAAATGTCATACTCCAAGACTGAATTAAAACTATAAAGTGTATATTGCTCATGTCAAGGAAAAGAAATGAATAGGAACATAGAAGCAGACAAAATAAAATGATAAGGCTAAAATTAGCAATGATCAGTCATCAAGTGTCTAAGTATTTAAAGGTTTATCATCAAGTCCTTAAAAATGAATGTGCCTCGTATTCTAGAGGTGAATCTGAACTAAAGTAAAATAGAAACATTTACTAGCAAAGCAATATACAATATACCTTTGTACCTGAATTTTCTACTTTTTTGTTTGTTTGTTTGTTTTGTTGTTGTTGTTTTTTCCCCTGTTTTCTGGGGGAAGCTATGTTTGTTTATTTTAGGTGAGTGCAGATTGTGGAGGCAATTTGTTAGACCTGAAAGGAACAGGAAACATTACTAAAATGCCTATAGTGAACAACACTCAGCAGGTAAGGATCACCCATCCATCATTTCAATACCATGTCTAATGGTATTGTCTAGCTCTTCAGGCTTTTTGACAAGCAAACAATATATCAGCGTCTCAGGCAAGATACTTTCAAAGCAAATTTTCTAACTCCATAAGCAATATCCATAGTGGAAAATCATCAGATTCAAAAACAGTTGTGATGATTTTGAGACACCAAGAGTTGCAAAACGAACTAGAAGCCTCTTTTAGATGGTATTTTGCAAGCAGTCATTTTCAGAAGACTTCTTTCATGTCTATTTTTTTTCTTCACAATTTTGTCAATAAAATAGCACCTAAGAAGCAAATTATCTCTATCTTGGGAAGGAGCTGTTGTTGTTTTAGCTTACTGTTGAAAAAGTGCCTTATTTGTGTTTTCCAGTGCATCAAGAGAGAAAAAGTCTGCTTTGTTTGTAGAAAAACAATGACATAGTGTTACTAGAAGAATCAATGAGCCACCGCAAAGGCTACTGTCTTGAGTCCAAACTGTCAACTGGTATTGATTTATGAGAGCAGTTGAGCCTTACAAGTATTAGTTAATGGTGTCAATTGTACTGATAAGGGGTTCAGTACAGTGTGTACAGTACTGGTCACGGAACTGAGAGTTCACTGGCTTCCAGAAACTTAAATTATAATGACAGAAATGTTTTAAGTTTGATATTTTAAACCATTTTAATAGACATCTTTGTGGAGTCATGTTTTTAAAATGTTTGTTTTTGTTCTTAGCTTCTTGTAACTGGAAACTGCTTATTTAGTGTTCAGCATGTAGATAACTTAGGTGTGAGTATCATAAACCATTTTTGCTGTTTCCATCTTCAGGGAGAGGAAGGCCCTTTTCAAAATCCTGTTGACAGGGAAAAGCGCTTAGTCAAATGTGCCTCTGTAAGTGAACTGATTTTGCACACTGAATTTTTTCCCAGGCAAGATTCCTTAAAATCTTTTGATTTCCTGATGTTGCAGGTCTTTTACAGAAAACAGGTTGAAAAAACATAGAGACCTTACCAAAAAGTCAGGATGGACTGTATTTATGTCAGATAGATATACAACTCCCTCCAAAAAAGAAAAATACACAGTGATGCAGTACAACCTCTTCTGACATTCTTACTGCTCAAAGGCTTTTTCTTACTATTAAAAATCTTTAGATATCCAAGAAAACCATTCTTCCTACAGCTTAATGGCAGAATTTCTGCACTCTTTCTGAATTCTATGTATTTGAAAATAACTATCTGGATTTTGTTTCTAAGAGAGCATAATCTTCTCTAACTAACATTTCCAAATTCTTTCAGTCTGTTCTTACAGGTTCTGTATTCTGTGCTGCTGATAATTCCTCCTGCTTGTTTGTTCTACTTCAACTTGATTCATATTTGCTGTGTCCAGACTGGAAGCTGTGCTAGTCTATGCTTGTAAGCCTTCAGCAAGATAGCGGAAGAGTTATTTCACACTTTAAAATTATGCTTCTCTGTGTGTGTATTTTTACAACAGCCAAGTGTTCGTGATTTGTGATCACATTGTGATTCACTGTACCTCCCTTGCTTGCATGGAGTATGGTGTGGAATTTTGCCCTTGTTTTTAGTAAATTGCATTTTCAAGGTACCTTCTCCATGTATATTGACTGGTTTGAATCCTAATAATGCTATCTGATATGCCTGATGCTTCTTTCAGCCTGCAAATTTAATGCAGATATTCTTCCAGCCAAGTCAGTAATGTACATGTGAAACAGTACGAGAAGCAAGACAGACTCTTGCAAAATCTTTCTTTGTCTGTTCTTTCAATTGGACAGAGAAAGAGTGGTAACTTTCTGGAGAATGTTTTCATTCCAACTGTTTTACTCTTGTTCTCCGGGAAAGTTACATTAAAAAATGTCAAAAACCTGTATGAAGCCAGAATACTTCCTTCCTACTGTGTCTACCACTCTACCAAATCCTCTAGTTCTCCCACAGAAAGAAATTAGATGAGTTGAATAGCTTCTATCTTTGCTGTTGCCCATCAGTCTATTCCTTCTGTGTGCTTTCAAATTATTTTTAGTGTTTTTCCTTTTAACAATGTTTTTCCAATATATCCAGTGATATTTAACTGAGCTATAAGATTCTTGCTCTTACCCACCTTGGCTGCTTTTTAAGGATAGCCCAAGTACAAGTCTTCTGGACCTGTATTACCTTTTACTAGTTCTCAAAAGTAAAACTGAGATTGACTTATAATTCTTATAAGCTGGATTTCGTCAGCACTTTGTAATCAGTGGAGAATTGCTAACTAATTCTGTCCCTTTTATAACCTGATTCTTGTCCACCACTGATAGTGTTTGTTAGTAAATCCAGTTTTTAACAGATATTTGGTTGAGGCTGATACTGATTAGCAAATGAAGCTTTCACATTCTTGGTGCTGTCTATCAATTACATTCCCTTCTTGTTTAATTTCCTGCTTGTTGCTGACGTGTTTGTGAAATATTTTTTCTGCTATGCTTTTTGTCTCCTTTTGTAGCTGATTTTATGTAATAGCTTGTGACACTTGTTTTCTTACAATAGGAAGCAAGCTTTACTCAGAGTTTTATACTTCTTTTCCAGTCTGTGATCAGCCTACTGCATCCTCTGATAGTGTGGTGCAGGATTCCTGACGAAGCATCATTCTAGCAGGTGGAGATGCTGGTAGCCTCACCAGAGGGTATGGTATCTTGGCATTTGCCCCTTTAGTGCAAGAGTCCCACTGGGGCTTGCCTGGCTGCAGTGGAGCAGAAAAGTATCTCTGGCAGAAAACAGTGCCTGTTGTTTCTACATATAGAAAAACAGAAAGAGAGAAAAGGAAATAAGAGCAGACTCACTGAGAAGGATGAATTCTTGCATATTACATTATCTCACTGGATCCATTTATGCCTAGTTATTTAGAAACTTTGAGATATTGATGTTCCCCAGATAATCATTCAGTAATAAGCACTAACTCATCAATGCATGCCAAATACTAATAGAGCACTTCTTATTTTCCAAATCTATGCTGAACAATAATTCTGATAGTTCTGAACCGCTCCATGCATATATGTGAAGCTGTATCAGAAACTCATTTTGAAAAAGGGATGCAAAAATGATACCTTTTATGATCTCTTAGGACAATATTTGTCAACAACAGCGATTCTATTCAGTGGCTCTTTATTAGCTGACAATTTGTAGTTTATGCTAATTTATAATTTAGAAATCTTAGCATGCAATTATGAACACAATTTGCTTCTTCAGTATTAGGAAATGCTTCCGCTTCCAGAACTGAGATACATGCATTACATTAAATATAATATATTTAATAAACACAACAGCCACTTAATCACTGAATAAATATATCTATTTTTTGTCACCCAGCTGCATAAAAAATGTAGACAGATACAAAGTGCATGGTGAAAGAAAAGCCTGGTGATTTGAAATTCAGCAGTGTGCATCCTCAAGATATAAACTGTATTGTTTGTGACATTACCCAGTACTGCAATATTTTTCACGTTTCATCTGTTAACAAAGCAGATATATTCCTGACTTTTTCCAGTGCTTCAACCAGTATATCATTCTCCTCAAGAGAGAAGGATTTGCTTTGAGGACTGTTAGAAAACTCAGTGTTTATCTGAAGGACTTTTAAAATGCATACCTTCTCAGAACTGAGTATTTCATATCACAGGATATTAGCTTAAACACTAAAGGGATAGGAGTTAATGGCTGTAATGTTTGCATACAGCAGAAATGGCCAGAATAGTGACAGCTTTGGGCAGCAACTCTAAATGACCCCATGGAGACCTCCCCCTGAGCCCTGGAGACCATGTTCTGGATTTGTTGGTAGTGAAATCACTGCCTTGCACATTTACTTTTGTCAGAAGCCCTGTGGAGACTTCAGTGCAAACCCAGCTTGCAGGCTCTCTTTGGGGTGCAAATCGGGAATGCTGTCTTGTCTGATGCTGAGAACAGAACTGCCTCTCAATGATGCTCTCAGCAGACAGGTGGCACTTTGGGATATGCTGGGAACAGATGTGTAGCTGTCTTTATCCCTTAGTCCAGTGGAATTGGAATGTTGGAAGTGAGATAGAGATTGCATCTCTATTTTATATTTATATTTTATATTTATATTTTATATTTATATTTTATATTTATATTTTATATTTATATTTTATATTTTCAGCTTTGTGTCACTACTTTTGTTGTTGTTGGCTTGCCAAAAGCACTAGTGCTTGTTTCTTTGCAGAGGTGGACAGCTAAGATGGTGAGTATGTAGGGTCTGTAATGAGAAATAAATTACTGTAGTTTGACTAATGTAGATAAAGCACAAAGCATTTTGTCCTAAATTAATTAAAAGTTATACTGTAAAGAGATAGACTCTACACTGATTTTTAACAAAATACTGCAAAACTGCTTTCTGTCTAGTGGCTTCCATAGCCTCCATCATCAGACTATTTGTCAAGGATCTATACAGAGTAGCTTAAATCTTTGTATTTTCAGCACTTATAGGAGTATTGATGTCTTATAACTGTGATTTGGTCAAATCCAATGTGAAATTTGTAGTCACCATAGCCTGCTTTCCTTTCTCTGGATCTCCTAGGAAGTATAAAGACTTGCTGCATCACCCTGTGAGCTAGTTTGTGTGAAAAAGGTTTTACAGATGTGGTCAATAGTGCAGATTTAATACTTGTTTTATTCTTTTGCTGGGATCAGTTCTACTGTTGTATCCCACTGCTATTCACTTCTTAAAATTGCAGTATGCTATTGATAGAATTTTGTGTTCCTTACTTCAACACGTACACTGTACCTCTGTAATTCTTCAAATTCTGTAACAGGAACTTAATAAACGAAGAGCTAAAAATAGTTGTCACTTCTTCCTCCTTCAGCCCTACAAGGGAGAAAGTTAAAAACAAAAACCAAAAAATTTTCTTTGTTATTTTGTCTGTAAATATAAGAAAAAAACAAGAAAGTTAATGATTTTAATTGTTCCAAATGTTCATATAATCAGAGAGAGCTTATAAAACACTTTTGCTTTGTGTTTGAACTTTAACCAAATTTAGCTTTGTTTGAAAAGAACTGAGTGGAGGGATAATTTCCTCAGCCCAACTCACGGAGCCTGATTTCCTCTCTCCCCACTGCCCATCATCTCTAACACTGCTGTCCAGGCTCTATTTTAAGCCCAAGCCAGCAGAGCTGCCATTCAAACTTTGCATTTACCAGTGGTTACTACAGAGTGGTATCTCAGATACCTTCTGAGCTTTCCTAGGCTTATCTCAAATACCTCTCAGGATGAGGAAATTATAACTTTAATGGTTAAACTAGAGTTCAGCCTGAGAGGTGAAACTGGCATTTTATGTGAAAGTTGCTTCATAATTTTTTTGTGTTGTCTGATTGGCTCAGGCTATTTCACGTGATCAAACAGAATAATCTTTCTCAGTAGAAATAATTTTCAGAGAGTTTTGCAGAGCCATGAGATGTATTTTAGCTGAGCTATCTTATCCAGCTGGGAAAAAAGAACAGCTCTCTATTTATTTGAAACCGATCATCTGTTTGAGCGTGATCTCTTTTTATTATCTACTGCAGTTCTCACGGGGATGTTTAATTTGTTAATAGATATAAATATTTTCTTTATCTGCTGATATTCATATAGAATATTTGTTTTTCTGAAAGTTGAATTTCTTGCTCTCAGAATTGATTGAATAATGCAGCATAGTGTGCTTATGGAGAAAGAGGTTAAGAATATAGATCTGCAAAGCTTATGCTTTTGTATTCCTCTGCTCTGACTTCAGCTGGGAGCAGCTTTCGATTGCAGTAAGCTTTATGCTGTCATTCTCATTTCTTTTTCTGATTTTTTTTTTCTTCCTGTTTTGGAATGACCTAAAGAAAAGATCAAATAAGTTTTCCTTTCGCTAAAATTTATCCTGATTTAGTTTGTCGAACTGATTAGATCTGAATAGAATAGTTCAGTTGAATATGACCTACAAAGTGAAGGCATGTTATTGAGGGCCTTATCCAAATTGTCTAAGCACAAAGTACACATCCTTGATACTGTCATGCAATTAGAACAGTTTTAAATTTCTAGATATTTTTGTTTTATAAGGTGTTATGTTCTAATGCCTTCAATTTTTGTAATGGTGTTATAGGAGCAATGGGATAGCAAAGAAGGCTAAAAGAAGAGTTTTAGTAAGTGGATGTATAGATGTCCATGACAAAGTCTATATCCCAGCTAGAACATCCTCTTTTTGGGATGAGGCAACTTTCACGACTTCTAGGACAGAGCATGCAGCAATATTCTGCCCTTAAATCTGCCCATTTTTTTAATTTTTATTTTTAGATATTCTGACTCTGGCCTTAGCATAATGTACAACTGTACAGAGGTTATGGTGGTCTGGTAAGAGCAGGTTGTGGGCTTCTACCTGTGTTTAGCTTTAGATCAGTCTGGGTTGTGCTCCTGACATGAGGATCTGCACTGAATGGGGACAACTGTGATGTTTTCTAAGCAGAAGGGATTGCAAATTGTTTCTGTAAAGAAACTTTCTATTTGCAGCCAACTCTATTGTCTGATTTGCTCTGACTACTGTGAAAGAAAGATGGGACAGAATGACTCCCTCCTTTCCATTACATAAGTTTTCTTAACTTATGAGGATATGAAGACATCACTGGCCATTTTGTAGCTTACCATCTATTCTGGCATGGCAAGGAGTCTGCAATATCTTTAGATAACTTTGTCTATGTGTTGTGAACTAGTAGCTGTTTGAGACTTTATAAATACAAGGGCTTGCAAACCAGGGCACAAACACTGGAAAATCACTTTCTAAAAATGGAGGCCAAGGATGACTCAAGTTTATAGTCACTGTTTTGCTTTTCCTCTGCCATTTGTCCTTATTACATAAAAAAAGCAGAATCTGAGCTTTGTTTCTGCACAAGAATAGATAAAAATATTCAAAATATCTCAGTGAAATGATGAAAACAAATAGTGTCCTTAATTTCTTGGTGATATTGTGATCTAAATTAGGATCACAATTAAAAATACATAATTAGTGCCACAATTAGAATGGAGAACAACAGATGGCTTATTACTTAAAATCCAATTTCACAAATCAGACAGTGTGTATTGAAAGACGCTAATTGCCACACTTTAATGTTATTTAGCTGTAAAATCTGTCTAAAGTCACAATCTTGTTAACAATATATGGAGAGAGTTATGAATTAAGAGGAAAAGATCTGCAAGTAGTTTTACTCAGCTATATTGTCACAGAAAAAAATCAGGAAGAAATGATTGTATAAAATAAATTCTCACACAAATGCTTTCTGTAGTCCAAATTTATATAACGTTTAGAACTACATGATTAGAGGAGGAATTGGAACGTTATGTAATTTCCAGCAATCCATAACACTTATTAGTTATGATATGCACTTCTAAATAATTGCCTAAAAGTTTAGAGTTCTCTTTCCTAGCTGTAACAGATAACTGTGGAGAATTTTACTTTTTGTAAGATTATTTGCATTTTTCTTCTTTCCCATACATATTACCAAATGCCATTAAAGCATCTGTTTCCATTTCCAACTTCTTTGAGTCCTAACAGCATTCCTTACAGGGCATATAAATAGAACTATTAATGTTCTAGTAAAAGTAACAGCATAGGGTTTTTAAATATATCTAGCATGCCCCCCGCCAAAAAAAAAAAAAAAAAAAAAAAAAAAAGCCCCCTAAAACCCTAGGAAGCATGGCTGTTCTCCAATTCATGATAAGTGAAGCTATAAACTATATATCAAAGAAAAATACAAGGAAAAAGTTAAATTTAGCTTTTTGCAGGGTGGGGTCACAGTTTAGCCTTGTAATTTACATAGCATATTCACTCTCACAGTGGCGTTAGGGGCCAAGGAGAAAAATAAAATGAAATTATAATTGCATTTGTGATAAAAATATGAAAAGTAATCACTTTTCCCCCATTCTGTGTTGAGGTTTAAACTATTTGGCAGTGTGACTACAGAATCCTGACACAGTAGCATTTTTTGCATTCATAGATACGAAAAAGTATATTGTAGAGAGGTCGGTAGGAGGAGAAATATTTGAAGCTTGTATGAAAAGGAAAAAAAACTCAAACTCAGAATTAATTCAACTCTGCCATTTCTGTATAACCTCTTTCATTCTCAGAGGACTGTAGGTGAGAAATGAAAGGTGGAACCTGGCCATGCCTCTTCTTTCTTTTTTCTTTTTTCTTTTTCTCTTGCTAATCTAATATCTGGTTACCGTGCATTTTGGGAAGTGAATGAAGTGATATGCTAAAACTTGATCTACTTTGTGTCTAGGGTGTGCTGTTGTCAGATTTTTCCACTGGAAACTGAATTATCAGTAAATGAACTGGGTTTCAATCTACTGTGCAGAAATTTTACAATGTATTCTTCCTACCTTTATGGACAAGAGAAGCATTGCTGTATTCACTCTTATCTCAGGTTTTTAAAAGAGCTATCACCAGCTATTAACTGATTTACTGCTTAATGTTTGTTTTAAACTAACTGGCTAAAGGAGCACTTCTTAGGGAAATTTTATTCCCATTTGCAGGCTGCTGCCATTTCCCGTCCTTCACATCTCTCTTGGGTGGTCACAGCAGCAGCAAGTCCAGCTTCCTAACACCTGGATTTTCTCCTCCTCCTCCTCCTAGTTTCAGCCTGTCCTTCCCAGGGTAGCATGATTACAAAGCATTTTGTATTCCTTATGGATAAACACTGGAACACCTCATCTAAGCATTTAAATAGTTTTCCTTTTTAAAAGATGCCCACCAAATACGTAAAGAGTTGATCACCGCAATTAAATGCAGAAAGAGTAGTCTGTTCCAGAATTGATAACTGGCATTTTGATTATTTCTGTGTCTTACAAATCCTACATTGCAAAGAGAACCATACAGATGAAACCAGTTATTTGTTATTGTGTTTTGAAAAATCTTGTGCTTAAAAGCATATGGTGACTGTAATTTAAATCCTCAGAAAGTCTGCTTACACATGGAGTCTGGCTTGATTTACAGGCTTGGCTTTATATGTATTCTGTAGCTGCTGTACAAAATTTGTACTCATTTTTCGTGGTTAATGGCCATATGCTCCTACTGCATTTGTGACTATGTGGGCTCCATCTGGTGGTTAATTGAACACCTGAAATTTCTTGTTACTTGATAATTAGGGATTCTTTGTAGGCTGCAATATGACTGATAGAATGTGGGTTCAAGAGAAATGAGGACAGCTTTTCAGTAAATATTTGACTTTTCACTGAAGGTGATCAGAATGTATGAAGGAATTTTTGCCACTTAATTGATATTCTAAGGAAAAGTAAAAGTGACATAATGTCTGATTGCAATAGAGATGTATACAAATGATTAAAAAAAAAAAAACAATTACTGAAAGCATAATATTCTGTGAAGTTAGATAAATGTTATGATTACAGACAAAGAATGAGAGTATTTTTCACCAGCCCATGATATGTAGACTGAAGGGCGTTGCTGGATATGATATATTCTGAAACATGTTTGCCTATGGAATTCCAGTCTGTAAATGAAAATAGATAAACTGATTTCTAATCTTATATTTTGTTCTCATGTTTCAACTTGTTAGTCTGATAATTGAGCAGGAATAAAATTTATTGACCTTTCTTACAATATGTTCAGAAATGTGCACTGATTTTACAGGCTGCACTGAAACTCTGAACAATTGTTCATTTAAACGTACTTCTGTCAGTAAAACAGGGGGGAGCTAGATGTATAATACTCTGTTTTCTTTTAGCTGCTGAGCTCTGGATACGTTTTCATATCAGTCAACCTCAGAAGCAGATACTGCTACATAAATTAAAAAAAAAAAAAAAGATAATTGCTCATTTGAATGCTAGTACAGTGAAAGCAACAACTTTCCTCTGATTTTTTTTTAGTTAAGCATCTTGGAAATGGAAAATGTTTCTCATGCCTATTCAGTATTTTCTGAGAGATGAGTTGCTGTGCTCTTCAAGTGTATGTTACAGGTAAAGCAACTCCATAGAAGATAATTTAAAAAAATTACTGTTAAAAACTAGTAATGTAAATCAGCAGACAAGATATAGAACATTCAGTGAAGTATAAAATGTTCATTATATATGTGTATTTATTATACTGCTTTGAGGTGTTTTCAACATTTGTGTGCCAGCTCTTGTCATACAATGACTGTATGTCACTCACTATGAAGTATATCCACACCAGTATGTTGGTGTTAGCAGAGCCATTTCAGCTATACAACAAGGGGAAGTAGAGCTGAAATCATAATCCCTGACTTCAGGTAACACTTTATTGACAGTGTACTGAATAAGTTACTGAGTGGCTTGTATTTCCAGTGATTTTCCTCGCACAGATATAGTTATTTCACTACCTAACAGGACCAGTGTCTCATTTAGCAGGTGTGATCTAGATATTGTCCAGTGCTGTATTGCTACTGCTTGTGTGATGACTTAACTTCTATCAAGGAACCTGGAGATGCTGCTACTTGATCTGTTTCCACTGGCCCAAGATAATAATTTACATTATGGACAGTGTTCTTAGTGAGATGGTAGGCTCTTCAACTGAGTATGGTTCCTGTAGGATTTTGGCTTTTTGGAGTGAGGGGCCAAGATGTTTGTGTGAGTAATGCTACTTGAAAACTGGAGAATCTTTTCTTGTTTCCATTTACCTATTAGGGATTTCTGTGCCAGGAGATGGTCCTTTTCCATTTAAAGCTTTATATGATTAAAAGCAGATAGTGTATACTATTTCTTGATGCTGATATCCACCTCCTTTTAACCCCTTCAAAAGTTTACTATTCTGTTATCGTCTCTGGTGAAAAGAGAGGTGAAAGTCTCATGCACTTCTAGTGCAATCTTCAAATGTTCATCTTTACATTATTACTTAGACTATTCCATGTGCTTTTTAACTAACAATGCACAAATTTAATTTAAAGCAAAGCAAACACTGATGTAGTTCTATTTTTATTACTTTTTAAACTACACATTTTATTTGCTACCTATGTTTAATTTTGCAGACTATAGAGTAACCTCCATTTATTTTTTAGAATCCACACTAGAATCGGTTTTCCATCTTCCATAGGCAGAAATAACGTGCTTGTATGCAGTTTGTTGTTTAATTACAATTTTCAGTATATGCTGTGCTGCTAATACAGTTGCTCCGTGAGCTGTGATAGTTGCAGGCTAACCCCGTTCTACATTCTGAAGAATTACTGCTCTGTATGTATTGCGGAAGAAAGGATGACTGCTTGGGAAACGATCCAAAGTGAAAAGTAGAACTTTGTGCTAAATGTGTGACTGAAAAAGGCGATAGAATTTTGATGCTTCTGTCTTCCTCCTATTAAGTTTTGTTTTCATATGATATCAATGGAGAACTCTAATTTTTTTACTTAGGACGGAGTTGCAGCTTAATAGATGTGTAATTGTACAGATCCAGGTAAGATGAGCTTTTATTCTCTTTAAGTAAATATTAGAAGGAAATATTAACAATATGACCTGGAAGTGATTATATTTAATACTCTTGTTGCTGACATTTGCAAAAAATTTCAGAAATGTTGTTCCTGATATTACTGATTATGTCTAGAAGTACAAATGACAACAGTAAGAAAAAAAAAAACAAACAAAAAAAACACAACCCAAACTGATAGCACTGAGAAACGTGGACTTGCCCTCTGAATCTGAAAACCAGATGTTTGGATGAAATTTTGCAGGAAATTAATAATCTTTAGAAACTTTGGATTCAGGATTGTTTGAGTTTATTTTTCTAAGGAAAACTTCAGATGTTTGTTTTCTCCTACTCATGAGCGTTGTGCTCATCTCTCCTGTTGAAACTGTTTCACTTGAAACATAATTTCTTAGAAAACACAAAGCATGTGAGAACGTTGTGATCATATGATTGTATCACTCAGCTAGGTGGTAAGATGCTCGTATTCTTCTATTCAGCAAAATGATTGTAGATGTCTCTGCAGCTTTGATAGATTTTGAAAATGTCTTTTAATGCCAGGTAGGCTTAAAGGAGTGGTAGTTAGAAACTCTTAACTGCTAGATTGGTCTGGGATTAAAAGTGTCTTTAACTGCATCAATTTTGTGACATAATAGTACTTTAAATTATCACTCAAATGAAGAAAATACATTTATTTTTCGGTTTCAAAAATAACTAGTATTAAAGAAGAAAAATACAATTATTTTTCAGTTCAGCTTTGTCTGATAAGATTTATATGTATGTTTTGTTAATTGCGAGATGGTATCTCTGTAAACAGGGCACAATCCACCATTGCTCTTTGTAGCAGTAGTACTCGGGGGACAAATTCCAAAGGGACAAAGTCTATATCTGGAAGCAAAAAAACAAAAACAAAACTGTGAGCAGAAGGGAACTGTGAGTAAAGGCCTAAATACATTAGAAGACTAATATATCTGTCACACGTGTATGTACAGCCCCAAAAGATTATTTACCAGCTTTGCTTACAAGTCTGTTGCTTTAGCCAGTGGACTGAGAGAGCAGTTCTGTCTTATATGTTATCTTATAACTATTTTCAATTTGACAATGAAATCCCAGGTGTAGCTGGGAGTAGACTTCAAAATTAACCTATAAATATCTTTAACTTCTCTGTGGAGGTGTACTTGCTCTCTGGTGTGCTCAGCATTTCAGTGTTTTATTTAAAATTGTTTTTTAAAAATATTTTACATTTTGTCAACTTTTATTTATCCAACAAAACTGGTAGTTACAAATATTTTTAATAAAAAGATGTAGAAAAATATTATTTTGTTCCATGAATAGCTATATTACTCAAATCATGGATGTCTCATTTATATGTTAGTCTCTATTAAAAAAACATACCTTTGTGATTGTTCATCCATCCCCCTGTCCCTCCCTGTATATGTACTCAGAAAGGTTGTTTCTATGGTAATGTGAAAAATGAATTAAGAAACAGAAAGATTAGCCAGTTTCTGAACTTAAACATGTTACCCTTAACCTCAATTAGAGATGAAAAACATTTTCCTATGTGCAGATTTAGTTTATATCAGGAACATGTTATTAAGATTTTAATTTTTGTCCTTATCTTTCAGCAGGGTCTCAACCTCTCAGTCACTGTCTGGGTTAGGATTGTTTTGTTTTCAAGTAGTAACTATTGTTGTACATACAGGATCCAGTACAGTGGGACCTAATTATTAATTGATGGATGCTGTTGTAGCACAAGTAGTAAATGGTTGTGAGGATATAAATATTCTATGGGGGAAAAAAAAAAAGATTTTTGTAGAATTTCAAATGTTGGGTCATGCTATAAGTATTCATTGACTCTTCAGAAAATATAGGGTAACCCTTATGCAAACAATTCAATAAACTGCTTGTGTTATTTACACTGATGTTATGGTCAGTCTCTGTGTATACTGGTTCAGAATTAGTTTTGCATTCCTGAGTGTATGCTTAAAGAATAGGGGTGGGGATTAGGAGATAGGGAATGGGGGAGTGACAAAACACAGAAATGAACTGGCATATAATTAATTCTGTATCTTTCTGTGATTCTGTGGTGTAGCTAATTCATTCAGAATGCCAACAGAATTTGTCCCTGCTGAGAGTGAAATTGGTAGCAAATGTAGAATTAATTGTGTTCTTTTTCTTGCTTTCCTTCTTTGCTGATGTGCAGAAATATTCAGTGTCTATAGCATAAATAAGAATAAAGTCTGGTTTATCTGATGCAGCTCTGCAATTGTCTGTGATGAAGATACTAGTAGAAAAATTTAAGTGGTAGGAAGTGTTTTATTTATCTGATATATGAAAATATATTTCACAATCACAATTTTTAAATATGAATGAGATCTGTTATCACATACTAAGGAAGTATACAGTCATAAAGTACATAGAAACGCTGCAAACCTTGCTTGGCTCCAAGTTCACACTGACAATTCATACTGAGTTTTTCATCCACCAGAATCCCGAAGTCCCTCTCTACAGGGCTGCTCTCTATCCAATCATTACCCAGCCTATACTCATGTTTGAGATTGCCCTGACACAGGTGCAGGACCTTGCACTTGTCTTTGTGGAACCACATGTTGTTTACATGGGCCTATCTCTCGAGTCTGTCAAGGTCATCCACTTGGGTCTCAAATTGGTCACAGGAGTTGGTCACTCTAAAGGAGTAGTCAGTTCTTAAATGTGATGGCCTTGTACTTTATTTGAAACTAGACCAAATAGCACTAGGAAGTGAATGAAATACAAAAAATATTTTGTCTCGCACACCCATTTTCCATTTGGTATATCACAAAATAACTGTTTAAAGCTACTGAAGATTAAGTCTTTCTCATCTGGAAGTATGCTGGAGTACTTGATGCAGCCATGCATGCGCTTCATGCATAGTAGGAAAGACTTCTCTTCGAGTAAACTCAAGAAACCTGGGAAAAGAGTAATCAGAAAACTCAAATATCATGGAAAGCACAGCTGATAGAAGCATAATGATGGTTAAACTTTCAAAAAGAAAAAGAGAAAAAAACTTTCTACTTTAATAGTCAATAGAACGAGTGTTTCTGAGACTTTCCTTAAAAGGGAGGGGAAGAAACGAACCCCCAAAATAAAAAAGGTAAGTATCTTCGAAGATGTGAGAAGCTGACACTACTTTTCAGCTGAAAAGAAAATTAATTATCTCCGGCTCTCCCATCTTTTATGAAGCTCTCTCAGTCCACTGGCTGAAGCTTACAAATAAAAAGATGAATTAAAAAATTGATAATCATTAGAAGTGTAAGCTGCAAATGAACACGGGTAATAGTAGCAGCAGATCCCCTGTTTCTGATCAACAGCCAGTCAGTTCTGCTCTCTGTCTTTCTTGGCGGCTATTTCTTTTACAAATAATTTGCACTTTAAAAGATTTTCATGTTCCTCACTTTTTAGTGTCATTTGAATGGAGTGCACCAGCTTTTTTTTTTCTAGTTTTTTTTATAAGATGGGCAACTAAAAAGGGCTGTTAAGGATGGATTTTCATGGTGACTTCATTGCAGTTCCTCTTTAATTTCTCCATAGATGAACAGTGTTTTTGTACATCTGTCTTGAGAGGCTGCTTGTAGGAGAAATTTTCTGGTATTTTCCTTTCTGTAATCGTGATTTGCTTCCTCTCACTTCTAGTTTTGCACTTTTGTTCCTATTCTTTCAATTTTCTCTTGGAAAATAAGTCTTTTAAAATCAGTTCTGGTCTTGCCTCACTGCAGACTTTAAGTTTGCCATGAGTGCTCCATTACTGAAACCAGTTGTAATATTTTGATTTATACTGGCTAAAGAATCTACCAGCATTTTGGAGTATTTAAAAAAAAATTGAGAAACGATTGTATGAAGAATTGAAGAAAATGTTGTATGAAGAACTGTTTTACACTGAGAGAGAAATTATACTGATGTTCTTACTGTTTTCTGATGTTTGAAACTTTTCAACACAAATATCCAAATATGTATAGTTTAATGTTCTTATAGTTAAATTGTATGAATTATTTCTTTAGTACTGGAAGCTGGGAGGAACACATTAAGCTACTGAAACTTTTTGTCTCTAGGAGATGTTTGTTCAAGTGAGACAAGAATCTGTTGCTTTAGAAATTTTAGATCTGTAGATGTCACCACCATGCTACAGTGTGGGTGGAGGAATGAATCCATGATGCATATTTCCTTCGCTAGACTAGCAGTTTCTCAGAAGAGTTAATAATTCAGTATATCTGAGAAATAAAAGGATACTGCTGTGATTTAGAGTACTAGGTATAAACGATAGTCATATTTTTTTGTGTTAGAAGAAAATTGGGATTCTTAGCTTTTTGGCTGCTATCAGGTAAAAGTTGGTTTAATATTGGATTTCTTTTCTCTTGGGGTGATATTACAGTTAACGTAATGATTATAGTTTATTTCTCTCACTGGATGCTATCACTAGATGTACTTCCACATTGATTGTCAACTCAAGCCATTCTACAATTCTATGAAAAGGTGTATTTTTTTTCCCCTGCCTCCCTGAAAAGTTCAATTTAGATGGGCACAGCTTGTTGCTGTCTATCTTATGAAGGGATAGCTGAGTCTTCTAGTCTCCAAAGCTCTGAGACAAAGAAAACGGATGGATTCCTGTCAAGGAACTTTTTATCCCTTGAAGAATTTGATGAAGTTCATGTACGAAATAGTTTCCTCCTTGTTTTACTGTATTTGATTTTGAGCTAAGCAGCCATCCTGTAGCTAAACTGAGAAGAAAACAGGTCAATAACTTAAGAAGTATTTTAAACAAAGAGGTGTAAATTAAGGAAGAAAGGTGCTCATGGCTTGGTTTCAGAGACTGTTATGATTTGTGACAAAAAGATATCTTTTATTCAGAAAGATAAACACACAAAAATTAATGATATATTAAATTCTGAAGGCTATCTTACATGCAGTATTCATCAAATAAGTGAATTTTGAAAGCCGTGGTTAGGTTTCCAGAGTGCAGATGTCCATGTCTGTATAGCTATGGTGTTCGAAACGACAGCTAGCCCAGCTTCACAGTTTTGTGGTCTTTAAGTCAGAATTGCAGCTTGCCTGAAATTTAGGCCTTGATTATTAATGACTATAGAGCCATAAACTGTATGGGCTTGAAAGAAACAGCTGAGCTAATTTACATTTTGAAATAAAGTCTTCAGCTATGTTTTTAAGCTCTGTAAATACTTCAGTCTGAATTCTTCATGCACTTGATGAGATTAGCAGCAGATACACATGATACTAGTTATGGATGAGAATTTGGATTTGTTTGAAGAACAACTTTGAGGCTGGTACACACAGGTACACCTGCCTTATCACGACAACTTATGAGTATGAAACTGCAGATATAACGCTGCCCTGTAGGGGGGTTTACTTAAAAACACATTAAAAACTCCTGATATTAAAACATAATTAAAACATGAAAGTAATTGGACTGCATAAGTTTAGGGGAGATGGCAGTGTGTTTGCAAGCCTTATCTTTGGCCAGTAACAATGTCTATTGGAGGGGCAGTTATGCTGGGGTGCTGCACGTGCTCCTCGCAAGTGTGAGGACAATGCAACTGTTCCCCTCCACAAGAACATAGCAAGAGTGCTTTTTTATTATTATTATTTTTTTGCAAAGAGCATGTACACATATGAAAATGTTTATTTAGCATGTGAATATCATGGTAATTTGAACTTTGGTATTCTATTCAAAGAGTAACATTACAGTGTGATGATGTCTAAGGTCACTAGGAATGTGGCATCCTTGCCACATTCAGAAGCATGTAGATGGTAAATATTCATTGCATTGTATAAAATTTTTAATGTACCTTATTCTTATTACAGAAGTCCAAGTAAAATTTCATGTCAATTCATGTTACCTGAAGAGATAAAGAAAAATGTTCAGGACAGTAATGCAGAATCATTTATCAGTTCTTCAAAAAAATATTTTCCTGTTTAACAAGATTGAAGTTAATTTAGTAGGAGTATAGTTATTTACAGTAAGCAGAGAGGAAAATGCTATAGACAATGTTTATTGTAGAATATCCCTCTCTTTAAGAGTTGTGGTGGTGTGGTTTTTGTTTTTTTTTTTTTTTTTTTTTTAAGTCATCTTAAATGGCTTAAGCTTGGAACCAAGTAGTAATATGCTATATACTTAATAAATCGTATTTCAAGTATTCTAGAAAGTTTTAAAACGTTTAATTTCATTGAGGATTGTATGAATCGTGTGTAGTCACAAGGTACCTTGATACTTGGACTTAACTATTGTCACAGGTTTACTCTGACAAGTCCACTGAATGGTACTGTTGGATATTAAGGCCAGTTATCCTCTCTGATGCTCTGGCTCCGACTTTTGACACTCTGAATGGTAGAATTGATTTTGCTCTTTTCCTGCTGTTAGTGAATTATAGTGTATGATGTGCAGGGCAAAGAGGCAGGGAGATGAGGGTGGGAGGGTGAGCACCTAGTGCTCTCAGTTCTGCATGAAATTCAAACCACTGTACATGTTAAAATAGTATTAGTCCCTCTCACTGACGTGAATAGTAATAATACTATTTAAATACAATTTCATTTTCCCTGGCATGTGCTGCTATCAAAGATTCCTGGAGAGGGCTCCCTTGAGACAGTGCATGGATTTAATGGTTTTATGTAGCCGAAAGAGATGATATGGGAGGAAATTTTTTCACCTTTTACTGATTGAAATATCTATTGTGTAATTTTATTTTTTTAGTTTAAAGATTATACCCAAGATTGCATACGTTTGACTTTGTGAGACTGTTAGTTATGGGAACTGGTTAATAGAAATATGCAGTGCATATCAACTCAGCTACGTTTCTGAATGCATGAAGAATATCATTAAGGTGAAATGTACTGGCGTAAGGTGGGTTTTCTAGTATTTGGTTAGGTATGACAGTCACAGTTTTGATTCACAAAGGAAATTTTATGTAAGATATATTTACAGTTCTATCTTTGATGTTTTTTCTTATTTTGAATCTTTTATTTCTTCAGTTTTGTGTTATCCCAAGGAGAATGTATGTGTGAAATATGAAATTAGTTGCTTTAGTAAGTTTTGAATTGCAGTCTTCTTGGATATTCGTTATATATGAATGCACATGTGCATGTAATTATATTTGGCAGACCAAATCTTTTGGACATAGGAGCTGAAGTTGGTAGAGGAGTTCAATATTCAAGGTAGCATTTGTTCATATTGCTGCTATATTAGCTGTGCTTTTAGTTAAAATGATAGAAACCAATATGTCACCATCAAAGAGGTGTTTTTTCTTTTTTTTTTTGCTGAAAATAGTGGTTTCTAATGATATACTGAGAGCAGTAGTTAATTTATTCTATTTTGTTTCAAATTATGAACTATTTTATGACCTTCTGCAATGTTACATTGAGTCATTTCTTCTTGAGCTTTTGAAGTGGTGGCTGACTTATTAGCAACTTTTGAAAGTAAATTTGCTCTGTATTCATCAGTTGCTTAATTTAAACCAAATGATCAGTCCAAGTCATTGTGATTAGTGAAACAGCAATTTATCGCAGAATGGTTTCAGTTGGAAGGGATCTCTTTGAAGATCATCTGGTTTCAACTTCCCTGCATAGGCAGGGACATCTTCCACTGGAAGGTGTCATTTGTAGTTTTGAATAGATAGGTGTAATTTTTTTTGAATCAGTGTTCGTAGCCTTCAGTAGTTCAGTAAGAATGTTGAACACAGTGACTTGTATTTAATGTTCCTCCTTTATCTGCAACCTTTTGGACTGGATCATATAAAATTTTATGTTAGTGCTTTAATCACATGTGCCATCCTGACTTGCTTTTCTTAGGAGATACTGTAACTAGGCAAGAATAATTCAGGAAGATTTACAGATGATGCTATAAATGAAGCCATCTACATTGATTGATAATGACTTTGAATTCTATCATTACTCACCCTTTGATCAAACAATTTTTTGTGCTTGACAGTGCAAAACTTTCTCTGGGTTTGTGTGGGTGATTTTGTTACCTGTGTCAAATTACTGCTGCTAAAAAGACAAAGCAGAGAAAAGACAGAAATTTTTAGGTGCATTTTTTTTTCGCACTATCTCCTGATAGTTTACTATTTCAAAGAAAGGGATTTAGACAACCTACAGTGCAGATTTTAGCAAAGAAATAAACAATGTACAAAGTACCCACAACAACTTGCTTTTAATTTACTGAATCTAGGGACTTAGTCTGAGGTTGAAAGTTGCTCAAGACTAAGTGCATCTCGTGTCATTCTCATTTTGATAAGAAACCGTCTGACATTTTGAGAAATGACCTACTCTGTAATCACAATCAGAATATATAAAAACTGTGATACAGAATTGTTTTCTTATTCAGACTGGACTCTTGTTCATAAGTTATTTCAGCTGATAAAGTCAGGCGGAGATTTTTTTTTCATGAACCTGTTTTGGGGTATTGAGGAGAGTTGTATCGGCAGTCTGCTTAGGTGCAAAGAATGTGAATTCTCCTGAGAAAAATTTGAATAAAATGAAGAGCATTATATTATCCCCATAAAGATTATTTCCAAGGGTGAATCATATAGTTGATCTCCTTAGAAGGTGGTATTTAATACTGGAGACAACATATTGCAGTAAAATATAGTTATGGCATATCTGTGAGCATCATTAGAGGTGAATACATTAGTGAGCTAGCAAAAAAATCAAAGAATATAGCATCTGATATAAAGTTGAGATCTGAACTGATATCTATTTGATTCTGTCTAACTAACTGCCTAACAGCTTCAGGATATTTTGAATCACTGCTTACTTCCTCAAATATTTTGATAATGCAACAGATTTCTAATTCTATGGTGGCCAGTCCAATACTCAGAAGAGCAGGAAACTGAAAATGTTAAAGGAAGTTTCATATTAGTAAAGACACAGACTCTCCTTTGGTTCCCTGATGGCGTTTGGGAGGAGGAGACATTTTATCTCTGTTCTGGGTGGCAATCAATGCATGTCCATTCCCTATCCCCGCAATCCTTTTGGGCATGCCATACAACTGACAGTTTTGATAGAATCTTTTTATTTCTAGATGTGTGAAATAATTGTATTTCTTGTTTTCTCTTGCATGCATACATTTGCACTTGCAAATAAGTCTTCTGTGTATACAGAGTGTGTATCTGAGCAATGAAACCTGCCTTGTGGCTTAGTGGTTATGCCTTTTTCATTTCCCCGCTTTTGGGTCACTTAAGAATTATTTACATCAGTGTTTTGTAACTCTTTAGCATCTTACAACTTTCTTGACATGACATTGCAGACTGCTGTAGCTGTGAGCAAAAATTAACAAAGAAAATTTGGGAATAAATATGTTATTCAAAAATTGCTATTTAAATACAGACATCTTTCCACTAACAGCACATATAATAGTTAGCTTTAGCATTATTAAACTATTTCTACTGATGATTCTTTCTAAGAAATGAGACTAAAACCACAAAGCTGTCTCAGCTGAATGTAGGACTCCATCTTCCACCAGTATTTTGCTGATATGGCAAGAAAAAAGTGCTGAATAGGCAGTGGAAGTAGGACCTAGTTTGACTCAGGATGACAATTACACAATTTATTTTACCTAAGTAAAAGAAATATCATGGTTCTTGTCATGGTTTTATTTTTATTCTTTTTTTTTTGTGTTCTCAGTATTCCACATCATAACATCATGTAGTG
>JAOWBP010019872.1:0-19210 GCA_028571105.1 Tragopan temminckii | reverse complement strand
AAAAATAAAAATAAAAATAAAAATAAAAATAAAAATAAAAAAGAATTGGAATGCTGAAGGAGACGTTTGAGGGAAAAATATAAATATGTTTTGTTTGTTTGAGTGTTTTTTTCATAGAATAAAATTGTGGAATCATAGAATCCACAGAGTTGGAAGTGACCTTTAAAGGTCATCTAGTCCAACTCCCCTGCAAGGAACAGAGACATCCACAGATAGATCAGGTTGCTCAGAGCCTGGTCCATCATGATCTTGAAAGTCTCCAGGGATGGGGCATCAACCACATCTCTGGGCAACTTATTGCAAACACCTTACCACTCTCACTGTAAAAGTCTTTTTCCTTATATCCAACCTAAATCTATCCTCTTTATGCTTGAAACCATTTCCTTTTGCCCTATAACAACAGAACCAAAACAAACAAACAAAAAAAGGCCTTTCTGTAAAAGAACTTCAATAAGATAAACTGAAGAACAAAGAAGGGTGAGAACTGCATTCATATGGTGATTTCATAACTGACATTTTATTGGGAAACTTTTTGTTCCTAGATAGAAAGGATATCTGAACCGTAAAAAGCAAGACTCAACAGTCTACTAGCTTTGCATAGGAGGCAGACTGTAACTTGATAGGGTTGATAATAGGAACCATAACAGAACAAGGTTGAAGCGCCAATTAAAAACGTAGTGAACAGCCATAATCTTTGTATATAAGTTTCTGATCACATATGGAGCCCAGCTTATGTAACATGTGACCCTTTGCCTAGATACAACCACCAAAGACCCCTTACGAGAACCCTGGATTAACACAGAGCATGCATAGTATTAGATTTATATACATATATAGCAACCCTAGGAATAGGTGGCCACTTTATAGAAATGTGAATATCTATATGCTAAAATGTATAAAATCTGTTTGCTTTCAGTCACGGCTGTGCTACAAATATGACTATCCATATGCTAAAATGTATAAAAACTGTGTGTCAAGGGTGTGCATGCTGGAAGAAGTGATATCCCATGCAACCAGCGCTGAAATAAAGCAGCGTTGGTTTTCTAGCCTAACACTTGGGTTGGCGAGCTTTATTCATGGATTTTGGTGACATCTTGGGCTGCAGGAAACTTCTGCTCTTCACCTGGAGCATTTTCTGCCCTCCTTCTGCACTCACCTTGTTGCCTGCAGGGCTGCTTCTCTCATTTCTCACTCTTTTCTCCCAGCTGTTGTGCAGCAGTTTCCCTTTTCTTAAATCTGCTCTCCTGGAGCACACCCAGCATCACTCATGGCTCAGCTCTGCCCAGTGTTGTGTTCCTTTGGAACAGCTGGAGCTGGCTTTGATCTGATACGGTAAAGTGCTGGACTCTGCTCACAGAGGCAACCCCCGAAGCCACTCCACTACCAAAAATCTTTTCATTTAAGCTCAGTACAATATATTATATTTTTTTTCATTGAGTGTTTTAAGCTTTGTGCAAAACTTAGGAAAACTGCACACAAAAGACTGTTCTATGTGATCATCTCTGTCTTTGCAGAAACAAATCCTACTGTTTACATGCATCTTCTCTGTGATCAGTTCAATCAATTCTACAGCAGAACTTTCTCGACAACTCCTTTGGGTGGCAAGATTGCCCAGCCAAAATATTAAGCATTACACCAAAGTAAACAAGTAGTGCCACTCAGCAGATCTAGGACCTGCCTAGGAGATTCTTCAAAATTTCACCAGGGAAGCTCCTTCAATGATGAGTTGAATATTTTGCTGTCAAATCACCTTAAGAGTTCAGTCCATTACCTTGTCACAAAATGCTCTACTGTCTCAAATCAGTATGTTGTCATCTATGCAGATGACTCAAGGTGATCTTCCCCTACCACTGTAGGAATTACCAAGTGTGTGCCCTGGGGACTTGCACAGGCTCAGCCCTGATGCTGATCTACAGGTCTAGCTTTTGTGCCCAGCACCACAGTTATAATTCAAATTTCATCTTTATCACAGCAGTTGCTCAAAGCCCATATATTTTCCTACAGAAAGAAGATAAAGTTGTGTGGTTTTGGATGAGTATAAGAAATCTTTTTCAGACAACAAAGAGACATGGGAGTACATGTCTCACAATACGGCAGGTGACTTCTGAAGAACTGCCAACTGCTCTTTAAGAGTGATAGTGTCTTCTTTCTCTGTAACATCTTTCTCTTTTTCTGCCCTTGCCATAATCCTTTCCATGCTTTTCTGACTCTTCCTTTCTTTTCCACAATAATGCTTTCTATGTTTTATATTCTTCTTCACCTTTTGTTTCGTTTATGCATTTATTTCATCTTAGTCCTACTCATTGACTGAAATATAGAGGTTGTCAACAAGGGTAAGAATGAATTAATACATGTAGGACAAAGCAGTTTTATTAAACTTGTTTTAATTCCATTCTTTGGATTGCTAAATGTCCTTAGCTACTAGATAGCTTAAAAATAAATAAATAAATCAGAGCTAGAAACAAGCCTGAATTTGAATTCTAGCAAAAATACAACTTCCAAAATTTTGCAATAACCTTCCCAGGCTCTGACTGCTTTCTTTGTAGTGTCCTGTGGTTCACATTTGCTTTATAAAGATGAGGTCATTGATAGTTGTTATCTCTGAATAAGCTGAAGTCCCCTATCTTGTAGGATTTGGTGACCATGGGGAGCTTCTCCCAGCACCTCCTTTTTTTTTTATAATCTTTTTCTGAAATAGCTGCTTGGCTGCCATAATGTATCCAAAGTTCTTTTCCTCTACTTATGGCAAGATTGAACATGACTAAACTTGTGATTTAAAAGATAGGGTGGGTTTTTTTTTGTTGTTTGTTTGTTGTTTGTTTTGTTTTGTTTTTGGTTATTTTTTTTTGTTTGTTTTTGTTTTTGTTTTTGTCACTGTATCCCATGTATTTTCCAGTGATTGAGACTGAAACTTTTGTGACTATGCCTTACCACTGAATCGGGGACTTTGATGCTTGCAGTCTACCCAGCTTCCCAGTAGAAATCCTATCTGCTTGTTTGCTAAGACTGCCTGGTTCTATTAACCTGAGTGGATGTCAGCTGTCTTAGACCAGTGAATCTCTGGGCCAAGTAATAGATCCTCTCCTGACTTCCCTGTCCCTTTCCATTTTAACATTAGAAATGTAGTTTTTTGGGGTTTCATTTCATTCACTTTTTATTCATTTGGGATATGATGTCAGACACTGAAGATTGTCTTTCACTTTCCCAGCCTTTGGGCTAAGTGCCTTCAATTTATTAAAAGTTTAAACAAAGATTACATTATAAATGATTATTTTACATTACATTATAGATGATGGGGGGGGGGGGGTCAGGCTTGGAATATGAAAAATAATTAAGGTTTTTTTACTGAGCAATCTTTAGATCATAGCTAGATATCCTAGATTCTGACACACCGTGTTTTTACGAGATAAGGTAGATAAAGTTTAAAATAAAATAAAATAAAGTAAAACTCCAAAAAGTTGTTCAGAAGTTACATTTTGTTTTTTGTATGATGGCTTTGTGTGGAAAGAAACGGTAAAAATCTATTCTTTCCTGACCAAGGAAAAAAAAAAGAGATCCAGAATTGAGTGAGTGAGAGGAAATTTGAAATCATTTGAATAGATTTAGTGCAAAATATTTCTTTGGCATTGGCAATAAATCGAGTAGGTCCAAAGTGCAGAAAGAACTCTTTTAGGATCTGGCAGCTTCCAACTTGCAGCATGGATTATTATATTTGCAAACTGGATTTCAACGCACTTCAAGTATTCTTCTGGGAGAAGGTGAAAGAGCTAAAGGAGGATAAATAAATTTATCATTTATTCAAGCTGAAGGTTGTCCCCCTGAGGTGCTAATCTTATTCATTTGTCATCGTCAATCAATTTATGATGCAAGAGGGAAAGGTGTGGGTGTGGGCTTTTAAATCACTGAGTATTATATGTGAGTGTGTCTGGGAGTAGCTTTGGTTGTACAGGAAATGCTGTAGCTTCCTCAATTTACAGTATTAGCTATAGAAGAAATATGAAATCCTCTTTCAAGCTTGTCACCTTTAATTATAATCTTCAGAAGGCTTTGCAGATAAAAGATCCCATTTCTTTCATAGCAAATTGTTGAGTATAAGAAAACAGTGTTGGCTTTCCAATGCCCAAGACAAATAAAACTTTCAATTTTCCTTCAGAAACTTTGTCTCAACAGAAACATTTTAAAATAAAAATTGTGTTTCTGTTATATATAATGTTGTATATGCTGTCATTGTACATGACTTGAAGAGGGGAGGGGGAAACATATCCCCTACACATCCCGAGAGATTCATTGTTAAGAAATCAATACCAGTAATGCTGCATTTTTGTGTCATTACTTTCTGCTTTGAATTGCTTTACTGCTTTTCTATAACAGCTGTATGACTTTCTGGTCAACAGCTTAAAAGCAGTTTACTGAATTTCCTGTCATGAGCTATCATTTAAAAATCTAAAAATGTAAAAGTGCTGTTTCAATTTGGTCTCTCCGAGGAAAATTTCAAACTCTGTGTATGCTTTGGCTCCCTCCATCTTCCACAACCCCCCAAAATGTTGGGTTTTATATTCACAAGAACTCTCACATGAAAAGGCATGCATCACACAGGTTTGCATAGTGCTATGAAAATCCTGGTGTGGTGATCTGCAGTTCACCCATCATTTTTAGTCATTTCAATTGAAAAGAAAAACAAAGCCAAAACAAAAACAAACAAACAAACAAACAAACAAAAAACAGCAGAAAAACAAAGCCACAAGATTTAACATGAAGACAAGACAAGACTGAAGATCAAGGTCTGAATGTTGGAGATATAATCAATCACTCTAAGAAGAAATAACCCTGAGCAACTTGGACAACAGGTAATGTCACTTGTCCTCAGAACTGGGAATCTCTCCCTGGCTGTCTTTTTATTTAGAAGTATAGAACCATCTGGTTATATACTACTATATATAACAATCTTGGAGAATTCACTAGAAGAATCCATTAAAGATGGATGCCTGAATCAGCTACAGGAACTGTTTGAATCTTTCTCTTGGATATACTATGAACATTTCTATACACTTCACATTCACATTTCTGGCTACCTATATCAGGCATTTGTTTTATAACCAGATAAATTGCATTCAAGAGGTAACTCTTTCTCTGTGTGGCTGATGGAAGGTTTTTAAGTAAGTGACTTAGACTAAAACTAAGAAAGGAAAAGAATCTCAGCCTACACTGGGTAGGAAATATGCTACCTTGGCATGTTTGCTTTATCAATGCTACATCATTTTTTCATGAAATATTCTGATTTATAGGTTCTTGATTTGATATTTCTGTGTAACCTAAAAAGTTTACTATAGCCATCCAGACTTTTTCCTGTGTTGGCAGTAGGATAATTTTTCTTGTTGGCGACTGTGTCAGTAAGACTTTCCAAAAGACAGTATTTCCATAAATTTGTTGCATGCTAACTTTTACCCTGTTTTTTTTTTTTTTTGTTTTTGTTTTTGTTTTTTGTTATTTGGTTGTTCTCATAGAAATATTTCCAATATGCTGTTCTATTTTAATGCTATCTCACTGCTAGTCTAGAGTGCTGGAGAGTTTTTATTGCTTGTTTGTTTTGATTTGGTGTTTGTTGATTTTTTGGGGTGTTTCTCTTTTGGGACTTTTTTTTCTTTTTTTGGGGAAGATAGCAAACACAGTGTCTGGCAGAAATCCGTAGTGGGTGTAGTTATATATGCCTTAGAAACCAACAGGTCTCATTAGAAAGGTGAACTATCAAGAAATTGGTCACATTTGATAACTAATAGCAGTGATGGGCAGAGAGCGCAGTGCTTACACATGCTGCACAGCCTTGCTAGGACCTTGGGGAAGCATCTGAGCACCACACTGCCAGAACCAGACTGCCAACATTAATGAGCCTAAATCTGGGCTGGAAATGTCCCTCTGTGCTGCTGTTGCACCTTGACAAGCTGCATTCACACATCTCCCAGACCCTGTGGTGCCATCAAGACTCTGTGCATTGACAGAACACACGTTCCACTTCATCTAATTTCCTTCTCTTCTCCCTCAGCAATGTGCAGAAAAGCAGCTGTGGGGAAAGCTGGTCATGCTGCTTTACACCAGCTGAGAACTCCCTTATGCCACAGAGAATTGTAAACCTTTCATTAAGTCTCTGAACAGTGTCAAGTGGCAGGAAGACAGAGGGATGTGGCCTGGCACATGGCCATATGCACCGCTTTCTTGTTGAAAAGCTGGAGCTGAAACAGCCGCTGATCCCAACACCAAGCAGAAAAGCCTCTGTGGGGTGTTAGGGATCATATGATTATACGAGGGTGAGACAAAACCCTGGAGAAACAAAAACAGAAACTCTCAGGGACAGAAATAATTAAAGCAAGGACTGGGATTTTGATGAAAATGCCCTGAAGATCTGATGTGACTTTCTCTATCCTGATCCAAGTAGGTATTTATTTACTCCTCTGTTTCCAGAGAGAATTGTATTCTTCCCTATTTTCATGCTCATATTATAAAGATGGTTTGGTTTTATCCTCCTGGCTTCACTCCATACCTCTCCCTTTAACTTCCTTCATCTGTCCACCCTTCTCTCCCTCCTCCTCTCCTTCTCTCAGGAGGAATAGTTTTGGAGAGATCAGGAACAGGGCGCTTATCAGAGCTCAGAGAAGAAAAATAAAACAAAACAAACAAACAAAAAAAAAAACAAATACAAAACAAAACCTCACAACAGTTTAAAGTAGATGAAAAACAGAAATGGGAAAGATAAAAGGGCAAATGAGCCCCTCAGGTAAACTTTATTTCATGTTACTGTACAACTGATGATTTGGTTGGTATTTTGTTTGTTTATTCTGGGTATGTTTTACAATTCTTTTTATAGACATCTCACAGAAGATAAACCATTACTTTACATGAAATTCAACAGGGATACTTTACCGAAATACTCACTTTTGCTTCCCTCTTCTGTCCCTCACTCCTACAGTGATTGAGACTCTCTTACCAGTTATCTAGTAGCTTAATTTACTGTAATTCACTTCTGCGTTGCTTTTGATGGCTAATTACTTTCTAATTATTTTTTGGCTGTGGGAGGAAGACAGGTGAAGTCAGAAGAATGAGCTGCTATAAATTATTTGTAATCTAGTAAAGTTAGAATTTCAGACCAAAATTAGGTTCTTCCTTTGCTTGGCATTGCATGGCGAGCTATATCCAATCAGTTAAGGGAGAAGAGGAGGGAAAGTTGATGATGATTAGCCTTATTTGTTTCAGGTGGAATGCAGAGGTGATTAAAGATGGATCAATTTACTGCCTGTCAAAATCTACATCCCTCTCAGAGATAATATTCCAGTCCATTCTACCAGCCCCCAACAGGCTCATCCTCTCTGCACTTTTATTTTATTATTAATAATGGGTCCTCATTTGCTGTTGAGCCTATTTCATTCATGACTAACATGAACAACAAACAGACTGAGAAATCTGTATGCTGCTATATCACAAGGTAGCAGCCATGAGCAGAAGTACAATATTCTTGTAGCTGCTTTCTAAACCATGCACTAGGTTTTGTTTGTTTTCCATCATAAGCTGGTTCCCAACATAGCATATATATGGGATTAAGTTGCCTAATTGCAAGCATCTAATGATGCTTGGCATGTCCTAGGGAATAGCACCCATTCTGTTTCAGAGTAAGGTTTTTTATTTCATGTAATTTTAATTTACACTAAATACTCTCAAGACTTCCATGGCAGTTTGCCTAATACTTTACAAAACAATTTTTTCATGCCTATTCCCCTTCTGTCCCCTTCATTCTCCAAAATCCACCAAAACAATTTTCTAGACATTCCTAAAACAAGCTCTAAATCTGTCACATCTATGAAATATTTAAGTTTTCATGAAGTAAATTCTGACAGTAATATGTAAACTAGCAAAATACGTAACAATTTGCTGTAATTCCATTTAGCAAGCTGTACGCATATATTATGGGTTTATCATTGTATGAACATGTGCATCTACATCTAGAAAGATACATGTAATACTTATGTACATGTACATATATATTGGATTGTGCATAAATACAGATTAAGGCAAAAGCAGATATCAGGCTTAATGCACTCATGCACACAAACACTTACTGACAGATAATGTAATACTGTGCTGCACAGCTCATTCAAATCCAAGAAGACAAAAGAAGACCAAAAAAAAAAAAAAAAGCTTCTGGCATTGGGCTCCAAGCCAATGATACAGATTGCAAAAAAAGAGCTGCAGGCCCAATGTTGCTATGTTTGCCAGCTTTAGCATATTGGGTGACAGTGTAATATATTTAGCCCTAATCTAGCACATAACCTCACTGTAATTAAAATATAGCACATTTTGCACAAGGTCACATTTAGTTTTATTGACCACTGTGATGCTAGAAAAAGATTTATGAAGATGGCTTGACATGTTTCAAGTGCTAAGGAAATAGATGTAAAATGCTTCTCCCTTGAAAGCTGGCTATGTAATCATCCTTTTCTTCTGTGATTTCTTCAGAAACCTCTTTGTCTGATGACTGCAATACACCAGTCAAAAAATTCTCTGTGCCATTATCACTAGGGATTTTGAAATGTCAGCTATAGAGTAAAGCTGTAACAGTGTGTTAAGAGTATTTCTTTTCGTACGTAGTTGCATTCTGTGGATAATCTAACTAGCTGAGGACAGAAACACAAAGCAATTTTTCTTATGATTTTTGATGTGATTCCTCTGAGTTCTTTACTAAAATGAATATGATTTGCTTTTTTGTGTTCTTAACGCAGATGGAGTGGATTTTCTGTGAGTTTGTCTGTGTCACTAAATTCCAAAGGAAGAAGTAAATTGAGTATTGCTGATGCTGGCTTTGTGTCAGACTAGTATTTATTTGGAAGCTGCAATCATATTTAAAAAAAAAAAAAAAAAAAATCCCTTCTTTTAGTTAGGAGGAGCAACCCTCCTCTGGACCCACTCCAATAGCTATGCATCACTCCCGTGCTGGGGGCCCCAGGTCTGGACACAGTACTCCAGATGGGGCCTTAAAAGTGCAGAGTATTTCTTGAATAAGTGTTCTAATGATAATTGCTAGCATAGAATTTTCAGTGGCAGAGAGTAAAAAGGACTTTTTTTAACTTTCAATATAAATATACTAAAATGCAAAATATTCTTCAGCTACCACAAACAAGTTTCTGAGACCTAAGGCAGTAACTATGGATTCAAAATTTAGATGACATCACATAAATTTGGGATTTTACATATTATATATGTGCTAATAGTATCTGAGGAATATTTGATATTCTAGCCAGTGGAGCTCTAGACTGAGGTTTAGACTGAGTACTCTATTTCTGTTCCCTATACCTAGATTTCTAGTATTTTGCTAAAGGCTGATATTATGCTTGGCTCCCAGGTCCTCAAGAATGAAGTTTTTCACATGTAATGTTATGTCTCTCAAACTGATTTATTTGCTTTACATATATTGCTTTGAATTGTATAAATAATCTATTTTAGGCTAAATAACTGAGTCCTAGTCCATCAAACTGTAAGGCAGCTTAGACACCTAGTCCACATGTAAACACCTATACATAAACACTGAAGTTAAATTAAATTGCCTTGATTTCACACTGAAAACCATCCTGCATGTCAAATGAGCTATAGTTATCATCAGAAGCATAATCAGAGCCCTGACAAATACCAGGTAACTTCAGTTGGTACCTCTACAACTTTCATAATCTTAAAGATTTTTAACATGCATTGTATGCAATGTATAAGCAGAAAATTTTATATATATATATATATATATATATAAAATTAGGTAAACTGATCTAAGATGCAATGAAATATTTGCCTCCATGAAAACAGTACAGTGCATTATGCACTGAATACTGAAAGAATCACAGAATCACAGAATTTTGGGGATTGGAAGGGACCTCTAGATGTCATCAAGCCCAACTGCCCTGCTACAGCAGGTTTCCTACAGCAGATCACACATGCAGGTGACTAGACGGGTCATGAATATCCCTGTAGAAGAAAATTCCACAGTCTCTCTTGGCAACCTGTTTCAATGCTCCATTACCTTTATTGTAAAGAAGTTCTTCAGCACATTTGTACGGACCTTCCTATGTTCAAGTTTTAGCCCATTACTCATTGTTCTATCGCTACCCACCACCAAGAAGGGCCTGGCCTCATCCATTTGCCTCCCTCCTCCCTTCAGATATTTGTAAAAGTTAATCAGATCCCCTCTCAGTCTTCTTTTCCCCAGGCTGAACAGATCCAGGTTACTCAGCCTTTAAAGAATGAGCATACAAGAAAAAAATTAAGACAATTCACATACCTTCCAGGAAAATGAGGGACTTTCCCACAGTTCGGAAATTCACTTAGATTCTCACAGGTCTCAGTGGTAGGAGTTGCTTGGTCTGGGAGACAGTGAGGCTGACTGAACGTGAAGTTCCGGGAAATCATACCAAAGGACCATGCAACTCTTCTAATCACAGTTATTTCACGGTAGCTGAGTTTTGAAAACTCTCAGTTTGCTAGGCATTAGGCAGCAAAGCAAGTCGAGGGAAGGAATGGAATATAGCATAGAAAAACTATCTTCCATTGGAAAACTGAATCTTTCTCTAACACCAAAAGTTTTTACTTAGGGAGATGCTTTGGGTCAGCTGCCATTAAGTAAACCAATAAATAATAATAACTTGTCAATATCTGAACCTAGAATGAACTTGAAAATAATAATAAAAAAACGAACATGAAAATTAGGCTCAGAGTAACAGATTGTTCATATTTTGGAAAATGTAACTATTTTTCCAAAGCAGAATACGGCAACTTTGTGTAATTCAGCCTCAATACTTAATGTTTTCAATTAGCTTTGAGAGTATGCCACTACCGAGACTAAGAGCTTTCAAAAAGAAATGATCTTAATTAATTTTTGCTCAGGGAATGAATTTCAAGTCTAAAACTGATCCAGTGCAGGCACCATTGTGCCATGACCTGTGGCTGTGGTTATAAAGTGGCTCCAAAGCAAATCTCGTATGGATGATCTATTGATAATTATTGTAGATTAGGGGAGCTGTATGGTGGTAGGATGTGTATTGTCATAATACTGAATCCTGCTAGCAGAAAGGTGACTGTCAGAAATGATGCATTTGATACAGCTTAAAAGCAGAATATTGGGAAATTCTGCTAAGCCAGTTATGGAGATTGTCAAAATGCTAAAAATTCAGCCACAGTGCAGGTAAATTGGCAACTGCCAAAAATCTTAGTTATACTTCATTTAAAGGAATATCACCTGGTTTAAAGGACTAATATCTTGGGCTAAATACAAGTAATTACATTGCTCTATAGAAAGATCAGACTTCTACAGAACGCTCAGTTTGTGTTCCAATGATTTTTTTTTCCCTGTAGAATGTCCATTGACTGTATTTAAACTGTCTCTATTTAAACTCTATAATGCATTATTGACATTGCTGTTAAGAAGTGACAAGTTTTGTACTGAGTTTGCGTGGCCTCAGGGCTGTCAACTTGTCACGTTGTTCTAACTAAAATGATGCAGTATAGAGAAATGTATAACTTGGACAACAGTAGAGGACTTGAGAAGCAAAAACAGGGCATAATCTCAGCACTGGTGCCTCCACAGATGTTAGCAATTCATTCATGGTTAGCTTAAGAAATGCAAACATGGAACTGGAAAAAATTGGATACAATTATAACAAAGAGAATAAGGAAGTAGTGCATAACACATATTAAAGAATCATATATAATAAATTCAAGTGTAACATAGCAGTAGATCAATGGAGAGAGAGCAAAGGTATAAAAGTGTGATACAAAATATATACAAATGACCCCGAGTAAAAAGAGTTAAAATAAACCATCAATATCCTGTTCCCTCCAGAGAAGAAGTCTGGATGCTGATGACCATCCATAGCATCCCCGTCACCACTACATGAATGAAACCACTGATCTTTAGGATCCAGAGCAGCCATGAGAGAGCAAGCACAACACTGAATAGTAGTAGAAGCTAACAAGTGAGTGATTGAAATTTTAACTGCATCATTCCTCTTTTTTTCTATCTAACAAATAGATCTGGACTAATTAGATGGAAGATTTCAGCTACACAAAAAACAATTTCTTGGCTTTACAAATGTTTAAGGTAAATATAAGTTTTTGTAAGGCCTGATAGAAGATATAACAAAAAAGCATAAATTTCATACCTTCATTTTGATAGTATCCTAACAGTCTGGGAGTTAAAAAGATCATAATTTTTGGTTGGATATATATATTTTTCAGTTTCAGTTGAATAATAAGATCTCTTTTTTATGTGAAATCTGAAAGCTTTAGCAAAAAAGCTGAAAAAGACTATTTAAAGAATAATCAAGGTATTACATTCAAACCTTATTCAGATTTGGGAAAACCTCTTGTTCTCACTGATTCTTACACATTTTCAGGATATCAGTTATGAAATCAGGAATTCATCAGGGTATATTTCTTCATTTTCTCTTTTCTGGCTTTGACCACAGATTCCATTTTTGAAATGCCCACCTAAGTCTAGCGCAGACACATTTTAAAATGCTTATCACTGATCACTCCGTTGTTATTTACCTGCAGCCTTTGCTGATGCCATCTCCAGTATGTTTGACTGAAGTCTTAGAAGTTGCACAGAGGAACTGTTTCTGTCAGAGTTCTAATATAACTGTAACTATTTTAGTGGAACTTAGTCTTGCTAATCTAATATCATCACCCATCAGTAATTGAAAAGAACATTTCAGACTCTGTGTTTCATCAATATTGCATTTACTTTTCCATCCAGCCGTATGCAAGTAATGAGAAACGGTTAGCAGATAAATCACACATTTTAGGGTTAAAGACACACCAGTGTGAAAGATGTCCTTTGCCTACCTTGAGAAAAGAGTTCAAAAAAAATTTAAGAGATTTAACTTCAGAGGATTTTAAGAATTTCATTAGTCTTGGGGTAGTGTGAAGACTTTGTCAGCTTTGCACATCTGAACAAGTGAAAATTAGGAGTCAGATTCATTCTATATTTAGATTTTAGCTGAAGTGTTAAAATTATGAGTCTGGCTGCTTCAAGTTGTCCCAAGTATCATCAGAGAAAGAAGTCAATACTCAGAGAGATCTGAGATATAAATTATTTTCAAAGCATATGGCTCTTCACATTTGCTGTAAGCAAGGTCTGTGATAATTGACCAAGACAGCTCCTTTAAATGCTTATGTTGGATGAAATGAATTCAGGAGTAAGGTTGATTAACAAGTTAAGTTCTGGTAAATTAGGGCTATGAGGATAACAGCAGTGTTCAGTATGGAAGATTAGGTCTCAGGTAATTATAGAGGTTGAAGTTTTGGCATCATGGGCAAATGAAAAGAAAGTTCCTGCCAACTTGACGTGATTTGGAGACTTACTGAGGGTGCACTCAATGCCCTCATCCAGGTCATCAATAATGATACTGAACAGGACAGGCCCCTGTACAAACCTCTGGGGAACACTACTAGTGACTGGTTGCCAGCTGGATTTAACTCCACTCACCACCACTCTCTGGGCCTGGCCATCCAGCCAGTTCTTTACCCAGTAGAGATTATGTCTGTCCAGGCTACGGGCTGCCAGCTTCTCCAGGAGAATAGTGAGAGAGTCAGTATCAAAGACCTTGCTGAACTCCAGGCAGACTATGTTAACATCCTTTCCCTCATCCACCAGGCGGGTCATATGATCGTAGAATGAGATCCGGTTGCTCAAGTAGGACCTGCCTTTCAGGAACCCATGCTAGCTGAGCTTGATCCTCCAGTTGTCCCACACATGCCATGTGATCTCCAAGGTGATTTCCTGCATAACTTTTCCTGGCATGGAGGTCAGGCTGACAGGTCTGAAGTTCCCCAGATCATCCTTATGACCCTTCTTGTGGACAGGAATCACATTCACAAGCCTCCAATCCTCTGAGACCTCTCCAGTTGACCAGAAATATTAATAGGCGGTAGAAAGCAGCTTAGCAATCACCTCTGCCAGCTCTCTCTGCACCCTCGGGTGGATCCCATCTGACCCCATGGACTTGTGGCAGTCCAGGTAGAGTAGCAGGTCTTTAACTGTTTCCACCTGAACGGTGGAGGGTTTTAGCTTCTCCCCATCTGAGACTTGTAAGACAATGTGATGTAAGACAATATGATACAGAGTAAGACATAATAAGATACAGGTAGGAAATAATAATAATAAAAGTAATGGGAGTGACATTCAAACCATGTTGCTCGCTGCGCTACCAGAAAATGGAAGAGCCAGTTTACCTTCATCACCCAGAATCAGAGATCAAGTAGGGAGTACTGGAGTGGACTGTATTCTGTCCTTTCTCAGTGTATCTTCTTCTTGGACAGCTGGAACTCATGTGGGAATAGCTGAAACTGCTAGAATCAAAGGACCCAGATAGTGCAGCTCTGCAGTGCACTGTGCTCTGGCACCCAACAGCCTACAGCATGATGTCGTGATATGGAATACTGATAAAACCAGAATAGTGTGACTTTCTAGGGCATACTTTTTAATAACAGTGAACTCTATGCATATTACAGGTTGATATAATAAGATTGTCTTTGATTTGAAAAGCATGTGTCTGTCTCAGTGTGGCATTAACCTAGCTAATAGAATCTGTTGACTCTGTACCCTGACAGTAAGTCTTGTTGTGATCTCTGCTTGCTTAAATTGTATCAGTTGTATAAGACTTAGGTGAATGTTAGGAATGCTGGAAAAATGGTTTTGTATGCTTTTAAAAGTCTTCTTTTATTAGTTACAATCATTATATTTTGGTAAATGTACTAATATTCAGCTTATTTTCATACCATTAAGAAACTAAACCAATGGAAGGAAAAATTAAATAAATAAAAAAAAAGGTAAGAGGGACGTAAGAAAGGAACTCCCATTTCTCTGAAAAGTTTTCATCAATCCTTTCCCTCTGTTTTAAAAAGATGTCTGATATGTATTGAAAAGGAGATTTATTGTAACTTAAGTCACATAATCTGATTGTTTCATGACCTTACTGCAGACAGTCTTACAAGTGCTCTGAATATGTGGACAATGATCTATGAACATATTCTGCATTGCAGCTGAGATTTCCTAGACCAATGATTAATGGTGGGTTCAGGCTGTACTTGGTACATCCTCTACTGTGGCATAAGCACTATATTCCAATGTCCTGAACAATGTTGTAAATGTACAATTATAGCAGCACTTGATAGCACTGAGGGGAGTTGCTAGATGTAACTAATTACCATTTATTTTAATGAAGTTATGATGTAGTTAAAACAGTAGGAACGGGTTAGTCTAGGATCCCAAATTAAAATAGCGTGGCCAAGAGTTAGCTCAAGACAACAACCATCAATCATGAACAAAGCTGAAGTCCAAGACTGATATGTTTCTGAATTCCAAGAATTTGACCTGAATCCAGTGGAAATACCATGTTTGAGTTGCCTGAATTCTGTCTCCCCCACAGACAAAAATCATAGCACAGTCCTTCCTTTTTTCTAGATTTGCAGAAACATTTCTTCAAGACATAGTAGATGCATGATCTTATGCTTTTATTCCTATTTCTACTTCTCACCCTCTTCAGCATCAGCAGCATCCTACCTTACCAGCAGCATCAGTACTCATGTTTCCTGGAGGTGTTCTTCCTTTGTCTGCTTTGTCATGCTTTAAGGAATATCATAGTAAAGAATTTTACAGACTCTGAGATGAAAGAGTATATCCAAACTGACTCTGGTGATAAAATATGATTTTTCCTGATTTCTGCATTCATATTGACTTTAGTACTGCCTTTTTATTATCACAGGGTGATTTCTACTTCTAGAAGTTTAGTAAAGCCAGAGAAATTGGTCTTCTAGGTTCTCTTTCTTGTACATGATATCCTGTTCAAACTCATCTTCAAATACTGAGATCATGGATGCACACGCACAGTTTTATTTGATGTGTAACTCAATAGCCTCCTTTTTGCATTTCTATTCTTTTATCAGCCTCTTTATTTACTTTCCTGTCCTGCACCTAGACCCTTTAACCTCCCATATATTTTCTTACTCAGATACACTTATTTCTCCAGAAGTGAAGACATGAACCTTTTGCAGAGTAGTTCTGGCTGAAATAGGAAGGGGCAAACCATGGATACCACTTTTTTTTCCCTGGATGTAGGCCATTGAACAGGCTCTGTAATAAGCTATTTGCCTTTCCAGGTTGGAATGATAATGACTCTTCTGTTGCTAAAGCAAGGTGATAAGATATATTTAAGAATTACACTCCTCTACCCCTGAACTTTAATTATTAAATTATAAAAATTATGTCTTCATCTTGGAACTACTTGGTCTGATCTGCTCTACTAGCAGAGATTTGTCATTTAGACAGCATCTACATTCACATTCCTACCTCTAATAATGATCAAGGTACTGGTCATAAATTCTTCTCCATAAAATTTATCTTGATTTCAATTTATAGTTGAACTTCTACAGTTAGAAAGGCAGTTATCAGGTTTTCAGGACTGATATATGTCTCACGACTCATCTGTTAAAGCAACACATTGTACTTATCATCATCAAAACACAGCGATGTTAATCTGGAAATATCAAGAGATGAGAATTGTGAAACTTCTTTTGGCTAATCAGCTAGGTCTCTGCTGTTCAAGAAATGCAATAAGCTTCTACTTTGGATATATGTGATGTAAACACATCCTTGGATCTTGCCATGATCTTCAGTGCTGGTTCACAAACATGTCTAAACGTGTAAAACCAAGAGCTATTTTACTTTTTATTCTTGATTTCTGATCAAAATCCTTACTGTATCATTCCTACCTCCTTTGATACCCATAAATCTTCCCTCCAGGTGATAAATTTTTTGGAGTGTCACATCCATTTCTTAATCAAACTAACTTCTGCATTTAACATTATAGCTATTTTTCTCTTTTTCTTAGCTTTTCTACTTGTCTTCATTTTTACTACTCCTGAATCATTTTCTTGTACCCCCAGGACTTCAGTTCTCTGGCGCTGAAGAGTACAAGAGCTTTGACCTGCAGCTTGCTTACTCTCTTCTATCACATTGATGGAGCAATTATAATAGAATGTAAAGAGTTCCCTGAAGCCATCCAAAAGCAACAAATAGAAAACCAGTGAATATTTCCTTAGTGCTGTCACCTTACACTATGGCAAATCTTACTAACTGTATGGTTTATTACACAAGGAATAACGAAAGAAGCAGTATTTTTTAAAACTTCTGTTAATCTAGGTTTCATTCAGGGTCACAAGGTCTAACTCAGAATATTGCAGCATAGTTAGATGTTATTGAAAGGTTATTTATCATCCTGGAAAGATTTTATAAGGTAATAAAAAAATCACAAAAATAGTAAGTACAAAATTATTTTTGAGGTTTGCAAACTAGACAGAAAAAAAGTTTCCTTTATTTTTTCATTAGCACTAAGGGCACACCAATTTTACAGTGAAACACTGGTAACACGTATGTCGAAATAAGTATTGATTTTGAATATGTATATGATTTTACCACAGCATTGCTTGTTCTTAACAAATAGGATACATCGCCCTAGGAGATGTAGAACTAGAAGTATTTATATGTTCGTTTCATTTTTAAAAGTGAAAGAAGAGAAACAAAAGTTACCAGCCTCTTTCTACTTAATTTTATAGCACCTAATATAGTAAGAGTATGCTTTTGAAGTAATTTTATGCCAATAGCTTTCGTAACGACATATTACAAAATCATTTGGCTGAAGAACTCACTTAGCCCACTATCCTACACTGATGGAGAGTAGACTATAGAGAGAAACATAGCTATAAATTCAAAAAGGCACTTCTTCATGATCATGACTTTCACACAAATGTGTCGAAATTCCAAGCTGCAACCATACCTTCCTTGAACTGGTCACTTTGTTCTTTAATTTTAGGAAATGAAGAGCAAGGTGAAAAGTTGAATATCTGTGAGAAAACACCTGTAATACTTGAGCAATCGTGCCTTAGCATAGCATCGATCAGATAAAAGCTGAGTACAATTCCTCATATAAACTACTAGTATGGGCAAAACAGAACTGGAAAGGTTTTTTGGAAATAAATAAATCCTCATTTTTTTCTTCATATACAAAGGTTGAATTGTGTCTTCACATTATTCCACATTTAGACTACAGGAGAGCTCTTTCCATCCAGCTGTATTCTTATTCATAGTGTGAGGGACATGAAACTCCATAGTCCTGCATGCAGTGTGTTATTGCTTCCTCCCTAACGTCATTCACTACAAATGAATACTCGTAGCACAAGACAAATCACTGCAGTTGACTGAGCCATGAGAAACCAATTCCATCAATAATGGGAATATTCTGATAACCTTTCTGCTTCACCTAGTTTTAAATGGGACTGTTTTCCATAGTTGGTCACATTTCCTTCTGCATCCAAGATGGCAATTTACTAGAATTTTTATTTTTATTTTTATTTTTTGTCAATATAGACATTTTCAAGTATCACATTCTTCAAAGAAATCCAACAATATTTTTAGGAAACAGCTCTCATCACTGATTTAGTTCTGTAATTATAAAATATCGTTAAAATTGAAGCAAAAAATATTGAGGGAAAGGGAAAACTATTAATTAAAAAAAAGAACAGATATGAGAAAGCATATTTCTAACAAAATCTTTCTTTCATGAAAACTGATGCTTTTTTTTTTTTCTTCCTTTTTTTTTTTTTTTTTTTTTTCCCTCCCATTATTGTGGTACAGTTATTTTTTTTCTCTTCATATATAATAAATGATTAACTGAATTAAGTGTAAAATAAAAAGATGTGCACAGAATTATCTAAATATCCTTTTGAGTTAGAAGAAAATATTACTATGTGAATTAAAATACAATTATTGTTTCCTTCATCAAGATTTAGCACTTTCTTCTAATTTTTAAGTGTTTTTCTTGAAGAAAAATAACCATGCTATAGGGCTTTCTGTTAATTGAGTAATCAAATGTTTATTGGCATAACAGTTTTCTCATGTTGAAATTTTTAATTTAACAGCTTACATAATTGCAGTCTGTCCTATGCAAACAAATCACTGTCTTATCTCCATCTGTGACTAGTAAGATTTATTTCTTGTATTGTGGATTGGTTGTTTTTTTGTTTTTTGTTTTTTTTCCTCCATTCCTTGAAATACATAAAATTTGGGGCCTTTTTTTCTTTTTCTTTTTGTTTTTCTTTTTCTTTTTCTTTTTGTTTTTCTTTTTCT
>JAOWBP010019685.1:0-23510 GCA_028571105.1 Tragopan temminckii | reverse complement strand
TGGTTGTATGTTGTCTCTAGTTGTAACCAACCACTGGTAAGTTCTTCACCCCTCCATCCCTACACAGCACAAAGTACCTCTCTTAATTTGTCCTTTCAATTCTGTACTGTAGTTTCCCCATAAAGTAGAGGATAGCAACACCTGCTTTACAAACCTGCTTTGCTGAGGTCTTGTTGGAATGGTTTATGACAACATCTGCCAAGAACTGTGTGTTATGGGGATTTATACAAGACCCCGTTGGGCAGGGCAGGGAACCAGTGCTGGAGGAGCTCTGCAGAGAACGAGCAGAGATGTTGGTGCTGAGCTGCTTAGAGGAGGGGCTGACGTGAAGATGCCTGGGTACAGCGTGATGAGTTGGTGGTTGGGCTTGATGATCTTAGAGGTCTTTTCCAACCTTAATGATTCTGTGATTCCTGTTTGCAAATATGGTTGCACAGTTAATTCCGTAACAGAGTCTTACAGGTTAGAAATAAATGTTTTAAGCACATCTTTTAAGTGCATCATGATAAATTATTCATGATTAAGATGATAAAATGCCACGGTGGCAACAGGAGGCTCAATTTGTGTTTTCTTTTGACTGAGTTTTTGCTGGAGGAGAGGAGAGAAAATCTTTGCAGGAGGGTTTGGAGGTCAGAGCAGCACTGAGGCGCTCTGTTCTCACACAGCGGTCACCAAGTGTCTTCAGGAACGTTTCGGATAAAACAAGAGGAGGTTTCTGTCTAAAAATGAAGTGAGGTTTTCAAAACCGATGCTCAGTATTGTTATTTTCCAAATGGCTCCTCGTTTCTTATGGCATTTGAATTGCATGTTGAGGGTGCATTTGATTAAATAAGATAACTGACATTTGAATCATACATGAAGAAAACAGCCTAGGAAAAGAATGTTAGTTCTAGTAACGCATTTAAAGAGACTAATTGACCTTTCCATGGCATTTGAGCCCAATCATCAATTTGCTGAGCTGGAAATCGCATTAAATGAATGTCGTATTGCAATAGCCAATATCTTGCTAGTGCAGTTTGTGAACAGAGTAAGGAATACTACCAAACTAGAAAGTGGTATTTTTGTTAATAGGAATCCAAAGAGAGAATTTGAATAAACATTTGTAGAATTTGGGGCATAATTAAGTTTGTGTTTTAGCAGTAAGTCTTTGTTATCAATCTTTAACGGTGCTTTAACAGGGCCGCTGCTGTGCTGGGACACTGCAGTGCATTAGCTAGCATTTCAGGCTATTCGCTGTGATGACAACCCCAGTTAGTTCAGTAACAGCGCCAGATTAAAGTTACATGAGAAGCTGGCAGCTTTTATTCTGGCGTATGAGCATACAGTGCCTTATAGCTAATTCTGCCGCAGCTCAGCAAACGTTTCTGATCCTTTGAATCATTATCTAAACTAATGGAGGCTGTTATCTGCATGGGAAATGCACACCAGAGAGCACTTTGGTTATTCTTCACCCCAGGAAACCTGGTTGGTTTAATCTTGAGCAGCGCAGGTCCTTTGGAGTCCTTCTGTATGGAGCTAGTGCTTGAAATCTGGGCGCAGGTCTTTGGTTCTGTATTGGGTTGTAGTTGGGGTGCATGGAGCTTGGCTGATTTCTGCCAAAAAATGAAGGAAGGGGGGATTGTGTGAGCTAGCAAGTAACAATAGAGACGTGAACCCTAAAGATTTATCCAACTTCGTGTCCTCTGTCCGACTGCTGCTTACATGGCTCGAGATGGCAGCCTGCTCAGCACTTGGTAGGTCACTGTTCAAATAATAATGATGCCCCAAATAGCTCAGCACACGTCTTCCATGTATTTCTTTTCTTTTTTTTTTTTCTTTTTAAAGGAACTGTGCTCTGATTTTTTTTAATTTTTTTTTTTTTTTTAGATTTATTTTTATATTTTTAGAAGTATATAGGAAGAACTTCTTTCCTTTCTTCACACTGAAAGTTCAAAGTTTTCCACAGGAGTTATTGCATATTGCATGGTTTTGACAACACCATAGCGATATACAGTGGTTATCTCTTCAGATCTTCATCAGTTTTATTTGTGTTAATTAATATTAGTTGCAGTGCTTTTCTTCTTATCCTAAGTATGCCATTTAAAGTTTCAAACAAAATTGAATAGTGTATCTTCTGTTTTCGATGCCTCCGAACAATCCAGCTTTTGCTAGTAAAACAGTTTTAATTTTTAGATATTTCTAGTGCCTAATTTGTGTATTTGAGGTATACAGCTATTCAAAAATGTCAACTATGAGAGTAGCTCTTATTTATGTGACACTTAATACAATGTAACTGCTCAAGTGATTGAATAATTAGGTAGGTTTTCCTAAGTAGTACTGCAACTGGTTTCTGTTACACCGTTTTCCTTTACTGCATGACTCAAGTTACTTTCACTTGAAATTTTGGGTACTGCAAGTTTCATTCTATTTGAAATACTTTAAAAATTCTGTGAAAAAATGCTGTGGGAACCATTTCCTGATCAATAGTCCTAAAATCTGTCCAGTCACAAGAGGTTTGACTTCTGCGATTCTCTTTTTAACATGACATCAATGGTCTCCTTGGTAAGTCCAGCTTACTTTTACAAGGACAGTTATTATTTAAAATGGCCTTATTCTATGTGAGCTTAAGGTCTGTAGGTCAGAAATGTGGCTGCTATGAAAGAAGCCTTGGAAGTGATGGGTTTCACATGGACCATTTGCCTAATTTTAATCCCATTTAATATCAGGCTTAATTTGTGTCCTACTCAGGTAATGGGAAAGGTGCGAAACTGGGGAAGTCTTTGACGTGCAATATCCAATGGATTCCATGTCAGGAGGGCCCTGGATGTGATAGATGTGGTCAGCAGGAAAGCACTCCAGCATTGCAGGAGCTGCTGAACCTCTGGTCTTTCCTGACGATAATTTGGGTGAGAATTGGGTGAAGGAGATGAATGGAAAATAAACGCCCTGAATGGCAAGTGGGAGTGTTTTATAAGGAAGGCTGTTTCTTCAGGCTGGGAATAGCTCATGTTTGGGAATTCACAGACATATTATCTCATTTATGAGTTAAATGAAGTAGAAAGCTCATCTGGTAACATGTTTGTGTTTGTGGTATTTTTGTTGGCATGCAGAAGGCTGTAATTTTGTACCAGTGAGAAGTCTCTAGACTTACTTCTGCAAAATGTTTTGCTTATCATACAGAGACGATAATACAGCCACTTAGAAGAATTTCATTTGTCATTAGCAAATACTTATGCTTTTAACTTTTTTTATTACTAGAGTGCATTCTTCAAATGTTGACACTGTAATGCTTGAGGATAGGACATATTTTTGAAAGTTCTTGATAGTTTCAGTGTTCTGCTATTCTAGTAAGAATGCTGCATCTCATCAGCACTCATCACTGCTTACCTGTATTTTTCAGTCCATTCTGAGCCTCTCTGTATTAACCACTTGGGGACTGTCCCAAAATGCACACTTTGCCGATGCCAGTTTGCAAGATGAGGTTTTTTATTGGTGGAACACACGTTGTGAAAAGCAAGGACGAGAAGTGTTAAAGAAATTCCTGCTCTTTGCAAGCCATGTTATGTAATTTCCAAAGTGTTTTTTGCAACTCATGGGCTGTGCAGAGCCGTGTGGATAGCATCACTGCTGCCGCTTCCCCTGCCCAGCTGGGGGGCCCTGGGTGCCCCCTGAGCACTGAGAGTGGAGCAGAGTTTCAGCTAATTGATGCTGCCATTGGTGTTCATGGAGAATATTCTCCTAAAACGGCTTCTCCTTTTTGTGCCTTTTCTGTAGGGGATGTAAAAATGTTGCGTGGTATGTCTTCAGCTGCTGTTTTTTCAGTCACTTTTTGGAGAAAAAGACACAGTGAATGTGAATTTGGGGGGATTTAGCTGGTTTTAGTTTATTTGCTGTCTACAAGCATTCTGGAATTTCTTTTTGCTGTCAAGTCTACTTTGTTGGTTAATGAAGAGCTTTTTGTCTCCATTATTGCTTGGAAATTTCAATTCACATTTCAGCTGATGGTGTGAATCCGGCTCTTTGTAAACCTTTTTGAAAACAAGTTTGTTGGAGTTGGAAGGTCATGTGGTACCCGGAGTATAATGCTGTGATGCTGTTCTTTGGTTTCTAGACTTGGCTGGTATATTTTATTTCTTGGAGTGGTGAAGCACTTGCACAGGCTGCCCAGGGAGTGGTGGGGTCATGGGTGTTTGAGACACGTAGGGATGCGGCTCTGAGGGACTTGGTCAGTGGGCATGGCGGGGTGGGCTGAGGTTGGGTTAGGTGATCTTTGAGGTCTTTTCCCACCTTAATGATTCTGTGATCCATAAATTGTTGTGTTTCTACTTTCTGATCAGCAATAGATAGGGACAGAGCTTTACCTGGTTGCACTCTAAATGACATCAAAGTAGAAGGTGATGGAGATCCTTTTGATGCAAGTGTCTAAACAGGCTGGAAGGGGTGGCCATGTTGGACATAGCTCTGCTTTCCGCAGCATGCAAAGTCCCATTTTGTGTTTTGAAGCTCAGATGGAAGGGGATGCTTTGCTGAATCTGAAGGTGTGGTTTTTGATAAATGTGTTTATTAAAAACCATGCATTTTTATGGGGAGTTAGGAAGGTCATTTAATTCTTTCGTGCAATTTTGTGAAAAGTTAATGGGCGCCTACTGGGATTCCTTCCTCCCAGCCGTTTCCATGTCTTTTTAAGGAGTGCATTGTGCACGGAAGGCAGTGCCAGCTGTTGATTGTCATCTTCCTCATGTCTGTGATAAAAAGCCACTCAAGAAGGCTGAAATATGAGAACGTCATTAGCTTTCCTATTGGCAGAAGTGCTTAAAAAAGCCCCAACAGAAAGAAAATAGATTGCATATTGAAATTAAAAAGCAAACAAAAAGCGCGCCAGCTACAGTGAGGTTTTGCATAGCCCCTGGAAAAAGCAACAACATGGCAAGGAGCACAAAGGGGACAACGTGAACCCGTGGCTGCTGTGCAGGAGTGCGCGTGGGAAACCTCTGATGTGCATCACTCATGGTTCCCCTCTCCTTGCAGTTGAAATTCAGTTGGCGGAGCTGTTTGGTGGCACCGGGAGTTGTGCTTGCTGTTGCCTGACGTGTGCACGGGTGGGTGGCTTACTTTTTATTTATTTATTTATTTATTTATTTATTTATTTATTTATTTAAAACCCACTTGGGGCATTTGAAGACAAAACATAGGGTTCATTTAAAGATGGAAGATTAATTTAAAAATAAGCAAAAAGCCCCTCTCCTTGCTTCAAAGCAGAAGGGCCTCCATTTCAAAATAAAACCCCAAAGTCGGCAGCGAGCAGTGCTGTCTGTGCAGCCACAGCCTGGAAGCAGCGTGTTATTCAGCATTACCAATAGATCCCCGCTCGTGGCTTTGCTTGAAAATGTTTTGATTGCAATTGGAGGAGCAGGGAGAGATGTATATAAATAATGTTTGTTGTGTATACAAGCAGCTCCGGTTCTAAAGTGTACATGGTGGGAAGGGAATAAATATCTCATTTTGCACTGCCTCCAAAGGTAGAGAGCGGCAGGCAGGGATGGAGGCGGTGGGAGCAGCAGCATGCACGCCTGCCTGCCTGTCTCGCATTAATGGAACAGCTTGCAAGGTCTACAGGGAATTTGCATTGGCTCTGTCACTGGTATTATTTAGTTCCTTATTTATTGCTAGTGGCTTGATTGTGCTGTATTTTCCCAGCAATGAAAGCTTTTAAAGATCATGTCTGACTCCTTTTGGACTGTGCTGTCCAATTTCTCTCTGCCTGCTACCAGCATGTTGAGACGATCCAAAAGGTAATCTAAGGATTTTGCGAGTAATTCTTACGATGTTTTTTCAAGCTACTTGTTTTAATGCTGTTTAGGCTTGCTTTCTTCCTTTATGAACAGATTAAATCATGTACGTTAGGCATAATTCCTTAATGATTTGTAGCTGTATTCATTGTAAAAATCATACCGTTCAGATCCACGGTTTGTTCTTTTTATAGATATTTATTTAAATGCATCGCTCCTCGCTTCTCGTAGTACGTGAATGTGATATGGGTTTGTTTCTACAAAATGATGGATTGATGCCTTACTGAGAACAAGCTGCCTCAGTATTCAAAGTAGCAAAACAGTATTATGATGATATAGGCAGCACTGGGCAGGGCTTGCAAATGTTTTGACGTATAGTACATGATTTTCTTAGGGATATGCATCGCCTTAAATTTTAAATCATCCTTGCTAGTTTTGTTTTTTTTTTTTCTTGGAGATGTTAATGTGTTACTGTAGTAGTAAATAGGATGAGTGCTCTCAGTCACGCGTTACTCTTTGGATTTTGATAAAATCCCATTGAATTCTGTGCACTAATAGCTGGTATCAGCTCTGATGCAGTACAGTGGTATCCCTTCAAGATTGGGAAATAGCGACGTAATTATTGCTCATCAGGTGTTCTGTGGAGCTTAATGCACATAGCCCAAGAACTTACTGGAGGAATGGGCTTGGTGGATGAAGTAGGTGCTAATCCTGACCAACACAATTTATTTAGGTTTATGAGTAAACAGCTGCCATGAGCATCATAATTTCTCATTGGTTGATTGGCTGTTAGAGTTAAAATCTATGTAAGATTTGGAATATAAGCTTTGACTTGATTTTGGGATGATTTTTGTTCATGAGCTGTCAAAAATGAAATTAATCTATTTTAGGAGATTGTAACTCCAACATAGAAACATAGTGAATGAGGGGGAGAGGGGTTACTCCGTTTCCTGATTCTGTTCTTACAGTTTGAATTTTACCAGTTTGTTTCTGTGCTAACAGTGATTTCTAGAAATTTTACTGGGAACAAAGAAAGATTTTGCTTTAAAAAATAAAATCTAGATTTTGGTCACAAAGAGTTGCATTGGAAGTTTTATTAACAAATACAAGCCTTATTGTCTTTTTTTTTTTTTTTTTGAGAAGTAAAAGAGCTCCTTGAGTTTCCAGTTGTTGGTTGGTCTGCCTTTCAAACTCATGGAGCGGTGTCAGTCAGAGTCTGAAGGAGGAACACAAGTGTAAGGGGGAAGCTCATTATTTCCATATACGTTTCTTGAGCTTGACTCTGAAGAGGAAAGGGAGGTAAATTATTGTCCTGTGCCTGTTTGCAGAGGATGAGGCAGGTAGGACGTGGCTTCCATGTCAAGCTGGGTTGATGTGGGTGAGGGAGGACACAGCTCTGCAGGAACATCGCCTCTCCGGGACCACTGCAACTGGAGCAACCTTATTCCTCCTGTTTGCAGAACTTGATTTTTGTAAAGCTCACTCTGTTCTGAACTGTGTTCTGCATGCAGAAAGGTCGACTTCTTTGTGCAGGTTCAACAATCATGGACATCCATGCAGAATGGGTGTCTGTGGTGCTTTTGCACAACAAGAATGAGGTGTGTTTATCTTGTAAAGCCTTGTCGATGTGCCATTATGAATTTGAAATTGGTCATCGAGGACTGACACAATTTTGGGGATGCTAACAAGGTTTCTGATACAATTACTTTGTTAGAAAACTTCCACTTGAAATTTACAATTCCATTTATTTGTTAGTATTTGAAGAAAAGAAAGAAAGAAATAGACCTGTAAACCTGCTGCACATCCTAATGGAAAAGAGAGTACTTTTTATTGATTTAACCAGATAAACGAATATTAGACATTTGAAAGTGATCAAACAGCTATATGAGATGCCGTAGCAGAGAGCAGCTGCATCAAGCCAGGCAGTAGAAATCCTATTTCGCACAGCACAGAAGCCACAGCCTTCAATCAACCCTGGAAATAAAGTATTTGATCACGTGTGACAGTTTGCTGGGAATATCACCTTCTGCCATGTCTGCTGGCAGCCTGCCTGGCTCGGTGGCTGCTGTCTTGGGGGAGATGGGCAGGCAGGTTGGATTGTTGTGATGTGCGTTGTAATAAACGAGTTGGTTCATCTGACATCATGTTGTGCTGGGATTCATGTTGGGGCATTGGTCCCAGGTCACACGAGCACACTACTACTCCTAGCAGTAGCTGGCTGTGGGATGAGCCATTGCACGTCTTGATCCTCGTGGCAGCAGCACCAGGGCATCCCTGGGTGCCAGCATTCGTAGCATCATGGCACCTCTGCACTTTGAATGAAGTATCATATTATTAACTGGATAAATATGTTTCTGTTTTCATTGCTTCCCTTTCAAAGTGTAATGTTCGGTACTTTTTAGTACGTTTATTACTTTTTAAAAGTTGTTATTGCGATACAAATTTATTATATGGAGTAGAAACTGTTGACGTCAGAGAATATTTTGCTGTATGAAATATTTGACAAAATTTCCCTATGATCCATACAGAAAACTTTTGCATACAGTCTCGTTGCATTAATGGTGGATTGTGTGCTCTGAATTCTGTGCCGCTGGCGGCATTCTGACCACTGTGCTGTGACACGCATCTCTATAACGACGGCGTCTGATTCCTACTAAACATCCTACAGGGCTCTGCTCCCATATGGCCTCTCTGCATTAGGATGTTGTGCAGGGCAGCTCTTCCTCCGCGATGCATTATGCTGAAATGAGCTGTCTGGTGCAGCTGGGGGCTTCTCGGCACCACTAATGGCACTGGGAAAGTGAGCCATCTGCTCCTCTGGTCAGGGGATGGGGCCATTGAGCGTATTCCCGGAAGGATAGGAGAAGTCAAGAGCGACACTGAAGAGTTTGTCATGGGAGGGGTGACATAAACATAAATCAGATTTACCTGTCCAACTGGTTCTGTATAAATATTTATAATTCTAAGCTGCGGAATAAATAAGGGAATTTCTTGGTACAAAGCGCACGTGGAGTAGCATTGTCATACTGCTGTACTGAGACATCGCCTGCTGGATTTGAGTTGTGGAGAGATTAAGGGTGATTTTGACATATTTAAATTACATCTTTGTTTTTCAATCCTTTTGTTTCTTGTGCTTTGGGCATGATTTCTCTTGGATACGCTGTAAGTTGTGCTGAGCAGTAACAGCAGTGTGTCGTTGTGCAAGTGGCCACGTGTTGGTTTTCAGAGATTGGCTTAGAGTGATGTTTTCTACTGTTACCTCACTTTTGTTCTAGCAACGTTTAGCCCTGTCTGGAGGAACAGGCTGTGACTTTTAGGAATTTTGAGTATTTTTTATGGATTTTAGGAATTTGACTTTGTTTCGTGAGTTTTTTTGATGCAGTTCGGGCAGGGAAGATTTGTTTGTACATTGAGAAAGATAACTCTGGGGGGACCTCAAAGGTGGGGTTCTGTTAGGAAGGATATACTGTTTCCATCTCCAGGATAGCCACTGCTGCTCTAAATCTCCTTCCTCTTCTTTTTGGTGAAAGGCAATCACTGATGCATTAGTTCCATAATTGTCAAAACCATTGGAATGAACTACCGTGCAAGTGTGAAAAGTAGCAAGCCACCACTACAGTCTATGAAAATCATTATAAATATTTCCTATGATCACTTCCTTGATAACTAACTAAATGTTCTTCCCCATTTAAATATCCACAAAAACAGGAGAAACCACCTTTTGCTGGGTATGAAGCAGTGATTAGGGAATAGGTGGGTGCTTTTTTAGCGTGCTCCTGGCAGCTGTCACTGCTGCAACAGGGTTGTGAGAGGTGGGGAGCTGCACTCAGTGTCTTATGCTGATCCATCCAGATAGAATTAAAGGCTGTGTGTGTCAGGAGGCTGCTGCCTTCTATACGTACATTGCCCCTGTGAAGGAGAGCAAAGCAGAATACTTCTGTGAAAACATAAAGCTAAATTTAAAAATGTGTGTTTGTGCTATAATTAACTTTAAAGTGACAGCTGTCACGCCACACATTTCCTTGCGGAAAAGTAAGAAATGTTTTCACTCCGTTGAGAAGATGAGAAAGATCTGGAAATTGATGCTTTTGATAATGCTTAGGTCCAATTTTTACTTAGCACAGCGTAATAAATGGTCTCCAACTGACACCCCTAATTGGAGAGGAAATTTCATTTCAATTACTTCTGCTAGGAGTTCAACCTTGGGACAAAAGCACTGACTGTTGGGGGGAGAAAGAAGTTCCTACCTCATCTTCTGTACAGCTGAGAGATGAGAGTGGTGGTGGAGTACTGGGAGCTGTCAGTGGGTTCTCTACACGTGATATTTATACTACTTAACTACAGTGGAAGAGGCTGGTGTGCCAAGAATGGAAGGATGGTCCTCCCACTATTCAGAATAAGGGCAAGGATTGAGGGAACGCTGCCTGTACTGTTTGTAATTTCTAGTTTATCAGGGATTCTGTCTGTGTACGGTAGATTTTATATTTATTATGAATGCTTTTGTGGTCTTGTTTCTCTTCAGACTAAAACCCAAAGTGTCCTATAGAGTTAATGCTGAGGTTTTGAGCCTGGGAAGCAATTTGTTCTGGTGGAAACCCTCTTGTTCAACCACCTGGCTATTGCCCAGGCCAAACCAGTTTTTCAAGTCAGAACTTCTGCGGAGTGGAAACTAAGCAACATGCAGATCGTCGATGATTTTATGAATCGCTGGGATCTTCATGAAGAGTTGGCTGAATGCAACATGTTTTTACATAAAAAATGGCTGTTGGGGCAAGAGTCTGGTTCCAGAAGGGAGGGGACGCTGTGAGTGGGGCAGCGGGCAGTCGGGGGCCGGGCCTTCTGAGGAGAGCATGACAGAACAGTGCACGTGGGCACACGCCTGGCCTGAGATGTGCAGGGCTTGTGGTTAATTCAAGTAGACGCATTTGGGTTTAGGAATCCTCACCGTGTCTGTGCATCTGCTTATTTCAACTGCTGTTTGTCTCCGACAAGTGCATTTTAAACGCAGAGTGTCTGTCAGCTTGGTGTCTGGTGATTAACCACTGCAGAGTGATGTTTTGGTGGGGCTGGGACACCATAATGTTGTGGGGAGCCTCACCCTTGGCTCCTCAAGTCTTGTGTCTGCGGTGGTAACAGCCTGTGCTAGGGAAGGGCCGATACGAGATCAGCTCGATATGTTGGCATTTAAACACTGTGGGTGCTTCCAGTTGTGAGGGACTTTTACCTGCACGGTGATGTTCCTCTCTGCAGGCCCACGTGTGTGCCCTCTGTAGGACTGGACAAGGAGCAAACCAAGCAATATGCCCTCCAGTATGCTTGGGATTCCCGTTACTTCAATGGCAATTGAATGCTGACATTAACTAGGAATTGTAAAACACCTTTGGGCAAAATGTTCTTATAAAAAACAGACTTCATTGAAAGAACTGTGAGGAACGTTATATGGTACATCATCTTCTATCACCGTACACCTTCCTGGAGGCAAAAAACCTCAGCCAGGTGCAGAACACTTTTTGTATTGACCACCATCTCACCATGAAACTACATTGTTGTTGTTTTTTTTTTTTCTCAGCATGAAGGAAAACACTTCTTAAGCATTTTGATTCTACGCTTAGACCTAATTATTAGATATTCCCTGAATAGTTTTTCCCACTCCATAGCCTGACCTATTTTTAATTTTTTGCTATTATTTCCAGGACTGCAGAGTAATACCTTTTACAGTAGATGTATAGTTAGAATAATAAGCAGTTCAGCAACGAAAACTCCCAGCTTTATTCCAAGAGTCTTAAAAGCTGCTTTTGGTTTTAGAGACATAGAACATGCCAAACATATCAAGCTATTCGTATTGCTTCTGTATGAAATTCTGCAGCTTGACTAAGGCTGCATGAACTCCGCTGTTCCATCACTACTCTTCCAGCTGCTCAGTAGCAGGAGAGGCCTGCAGAGAGGTGCTACGTTTTCTCCTTTTTGTCTGAATACTTCTCAGTCATTTTCTCCTCCATCTTCTATTTCTACTTCCTTTCGATTTAATCACTTCTATTTTTCTTCTTTCTGTGGCTAGGCAGAAAATGGTAAAAAAAACATTCCTGGTTCCAGTTTCGGTGCACCCCTCTGCCTGTTTTTACATGTGCAGAGCACAACCATACTGCTGTGTGTAAATCTTGTTCTGTGTAGAAAAGGCCACTGAGGCACTCTGGTATGGAGATTATTTCTAGAATAATGTACTATTGAAATAGTTTTTAAATTAGATATGTGATTTATTGTTACTCTGTAGTTTGAAACTACAATTAACTGATACAGAGCTACTTTCAAACATCTTTTGATGCTTAAATGAAGAAAATGCTCTGAACCAAAGAGAACTGTTCATGTTGAGTGCTGTGTAGCAACAGGACTGCTCATATCCTGATACAGAAGATTGCTATTAAATCTCTGACTTTGGAATTGTGGAGAATGGTTTCTTTTCATTTTTGGCTCACATACTTTGTTTTCAGGATGCATCTTTGGAGACCGTGTTTAGAATGGGTTTGTTTTATTACATGCCTATATATCCTTGAAGCTATAGGGTAAAAAAAAAGCTTTCAAACACTATAAATGCACTTTGTCATTTTGTTCTTGAATTTGTTTGCTCAAATTTTTGCAAGCAAAAAAATGTGATAATCTGTCTTCTGTGACAACTGAGACACCCATTGAAAAAGCAGTCATGCTAGGTGAAGCATTTAATAATGGAGTTGGTGGAAACGGGAAATGAAAGTATGCAGTTATGTTTAGTTTTCGTTAAATTGTCCTTTCACACTTTGTGATGTAACTTCATGGCAGCATAATGCATAACGCAACTGAAGTGGGAGATAGTAATGCTTGAGGAGGTCCGTGTTTGTTTTCTCCCATTAAATACTGTCTGTTTTCATTCTGTCATCTCTCTTCTGTAATCAGAGATTTTTTTTTCTCATCGTATAAGGATGAATATAGCTTTGAAACATACTTGTGAGGGAGGAATGTTTCAGAATAGAGTGGTTTGATTTAGTTGGGAATGGCTGTGCCAGTCATGGTAATTTGTTGTGACATTTCATTTTGTTTGGCTTTGCAGTTGCTCCTGTGTTCCTCTGTTGTTAATAATGCAAAAGGCCTGGACTACACAGCACGGTGCAGGCAGGTGTACAGCAACCACAGATATTAGACAAATTAAACATAAATTAGACACTAACTGGCAATTTCAGCCATTTCTTCACAATCTCTTAACATGAGGTTATATTATTTCTTAAATTTGAGCTATAAATGAAGAACTAGAAGGGTTTATCTAACAAATAGCTTCTTTGAGATGAAATGAAATTACTTTCATGCATTAATTCCAAAATACTTAGATGTTAATTTTCTTTAAACAAAAGAACCAGTCTACATCCAACTTCATGCATGCAGTGCTCAGCACCTTGTTCACTTCAGCTTCGGTGTTTGCCAGCAGGCTGAAACATACCATCCTGGCAGATGTTCTACACGTTTACTGTCCATGTTCTCCCTGGATATCTATACTGAAGTGCAGCCCACACTTTACAGTTGATCCTCTCATTTATCTCCATACTCCTTGCCACACAGGTGAGCAGGAAGGGATCTACCCCAAAAGTGGGATGTGCAAATGGCTGCAATAGCTTGTAGACGACACAGGGAGGAGGGAATCATAGAATGGCTTGGGTTGAAAAGGGCCACAGTGATCGCCTAGTTTCAACCCCCCTGCTGAGTCTGTCATGATGGAGGATCTGTGGTATCTAAAGATGGCCCTGTGCTTCCATCCTTCATATGTTCAATGAGTATAATGGTTTTTCCTTAAGAGAAGATAAGTGATTATTGTAGGAATCTGCAAACCAGACCTCCGCCTTGAATAATAATGTGTTTTTTTCAAGTTATTCTAGGATGAAAAAATTTTAAACCATTCTGAATGTAGAAAAAATAATTCCTTGAACCAGATGCTTACTTATTGTTATCTATTTTAGAGAACTAATTATTCCTGTTGTTGGTAGTGCTAAAGCTTACAAAATTGCTTCCATCCTTGAATTACTATAATTAAGACGATAACTTCCACATCTAGTTAACATTGCTGTGCAGCTGGTGCATTCATTGACATGCAGATTTCAGATTTTGTAAATTTTCTGTCATTGTGAATAAAAATTTTAAATACTTATTTTCATTTCCAAAATCTCTGTTTCTCATAAAGAAGTCTTTGTAAATCAAATCAACTGAAACTAAACTCCTGTAACATCAGAGGAGAATCTAGTTAAATTTGGTTAGGTGCTCGTACAATCATTAAGGTTGGAGAAGACCTCTAAGATCACCCATTCCAAGCCCAGCCCACCCCACCATGCCCACTGACCATGTCCCTCAGTGCACATCTCCACGTTCTTTTAACACCTCCATGGACGGTGACCCCACCACCTCCCTGGGCAGCTGTGCCACTGCATCACCACTGCTCTTTCTGAGAAGGGATTCATTAAAAGGGATCATAAACGTTAATGATTAGCAACAAATGTGATTAAAGCTATAACTTTTTTCTGTACATTTTGTTTATTTGCATATGCGACATCTTCTGCCATGAGAGTATTTTCTAGAGAAGTGCGTTATCTTTTTGAGAAAATTCCTTATTGTTCGTTCCTCATGACCAGCACTGCACTGATACTACTGGAGATCAGTCCCAAACTGCCTTTTGGTGGAGGTTTGTTGGCTGGGGACAAGGTGTGCTGGGGCTGTACACGGCTCCCAGGTACCACGCATCCTGCTTAGCACTGCTGCACGAGGTTGCTGCTGGCTGCCGAGCACATTGCAGCGGGTCCAAATCTAGTGTCAAGTTACCAGACCAACCTCTGATGTCCTGCAGTGTTCAGTTTCAAGAACACATCTTGGAACGCTCCACTGCACGTAACAAATGTTATTTTTACTGTGGGGAGAGATCTCAACTCACGAATAGTGGAAGCACCATTTCCGTGGTGATGGCGGAGGCATTGTTTCACCTCTCCCCACGTAAACTCCCGTCTTGCTGTGCTTGTTCTGAATAAAACCAGGCAGCCCTCATGCTCCCCCAGGCTTGCAGGTTCCTGCAGTTTGGCAGTGGCCCTGCAGGGTATGCAGCAGGGGTTGGCTCTTTCCAAGTTATGGAGTGAGATCTGGGAAAAAACCTTAATGAGACCCACACCAAACTGTGAGAAGAGGAGGGTCGGGGACCTTGCGTGTAATGAAAGTAGGAAAGCTTTGCCTTACAAGCACATAGTAGTGCTCAGAGTCTCTCTGGACTGGTTCAGAACTGTATTTTTTCTTGTCAATATACTCTGAGTTGTACAGTTAACCTTTTCCCTTTCTACTCTCTCCTTCTATTCCTGGTTTTTATGCAGATTGGATTGTTTTTAGAGGGTTGCTTGCAGAATTTGTGAACAGTAATGAGCAATGATGTAGTGTACGAGTTCAATAATATGATCTCCTCATTATTGGCCACGTAGCCCAGCGCTGAGCCCCGTCTGTCTGCTGAAGTGCATCTTCCAGGAAAGCATTTTGTCTTCACGTGAACTGTGCCAGTACTTAAATTGACTCGCTCAGATTTCTTTGGCACAAATTCCTGGTTAAAGCTAGCTTTACTTCTTTAATATTCAGCTATTCTTCTTTAGAAGGTGCTTAAATGCTGTCGTGCTGAATTCCTGAGGTTAGCTGCCCAACTGGAGGCTGCGCGTTAGCTCTTCATGGAATCATAGGATGGTTTGAGTTGGAAGGGACCCTTGAAGACCATCTGGTCCAACTCCCCTGCAACGAACAGGGGCACCTACAGCTCCGCTTCTCCCTTTTTATTTTCTTCATTTTTGTGACTATGAGAGCTTTATTGCTGCTTTTCTGTAATTTCTCATTGATTCCAAGTTCTCTTAGAAGTTACATCTATCTATGTACCTATCCAGAGAGCTCTCTTCAACCAATTGAGAGTGCATTTGTGGCTGTGTGTGTATTTTTCCCATCATATAACATGAAGTCAAGAAATTGAAAGTTCTGTTCTTAGCCTTTATGTCTGAGCTTTGCCTTATTGCCAGCACATGTGGATCACGTAAATGGCTGAATGGGCCCCAGTGATGTTTCTCCTTCCCTGGTGAGAGATCAAGCAAAATGAAAAGTTACCAAATTTTGGGGGTATAAAAAGAATATTCTTTATTCCTAACTTGGGCGGCTCAAAAGCCATTCCTCCCCTGGGTGCATTGGTGCAAACCTGACCTGTTTTAATGGGTCTCAGCTGTGCTTTGCTCTTCAGCCACTTAACCCTCTCTCTTTTGAGTCGTCCTCTTTGCAACGATGGCAGAGAAAATGGGTTTGTAAAACCTGGTCCAGTCTGGCAGATGCAGCCAGCAGTTAAATAGCTCTGAGCTTGAGACAGCTCTTATTCCCCATTACGCTGTGATTTAAATATACCAACTTTCCAGAGAACACTGCAGGCTGTGATCACGAGTGTTTTAGTAACTCCTCTTAGCAAAAGGGTGCAGCCACAGAGGACGGAGCTCTCTTTTCTCATGGCACTAGTGTTGTATATTGAGCAAGGTCTGCAGCTTTTATGTGGAAATTAACATTAGAATGCTCAAGGATTTTTTTATTTCTCACAGTCATCTATGTTACATTAGAATACTCAGCACTTTGGCGTTGTGAGAGATTTTCATCGTGATGTAAACAGTGATTATCTGCTACTAATGTTGGAATTGAGTATTCTGTTTTTTTCAACAGTTACTGGAATAGACTGACTGAACACATTAAAACAAAAATCCATAAACTGAGATTTTAAGCCTCTTAACATCAGGTCGTTCGTTTGTCTGTATGATGTACACAATGGCAATCAGTTTTTGGATGGAGTGTTGTTGAATAATACATGAATGTAAATGAAGATTGTATGGAATCAGTTGGACAATTTTGAGGAATGCTTTAAGTACACTAAAGAGCCTGAATAGCAGTTAATGGCGCTTCAACTTTATTACTGTTTATTATGGTTGGCAGTTCCCTTGTGCTTTTTTCTGCTTCGAGTTCTCCAGTTTCCTATAGAATAACAATAAAAGGTCTTACAAATAATAACAGTCAGATACACTGTATCCTGTGGCAGCAAAACAGTTCTGCATTAAATTGCGGTTCTTGGCAGACTGAGCGCATTTATTGGGGCTGCTTCAGGCAGGATGGGGGCAGATGTCAGCCCAGGAGCCACCGTGGAGCTCTGCTGGGCAACCTTAGTGTGTGTTGTGTGTGCACTGTATATATTCCTATATGCCACAGGAAAATGGGTGATTAGCAAGGGGGTTAAATATCCAGTAGGTTTTGTTCAGGACCGGGTGAAATGAGAATGTTTCACTTGCCCATTATGATTACTTCCATCACCTTTAGAGCTAAATTGGGCAGAGGGCTGTTGCAAGCTCACCTTGCGTGGTTTTCAATAGGCATTGCAGGGTTTGTGCTGCTTCTAGCACATTAAAACACCTTTTGCTGACAAAGTACCTTTTGGCCCCGTATGTTTGCTTCCCAGCAGTCAATACCAAAATCGAGTGAGAGAAGAAATATCGACCTGAATCTGAGAGATTATTTCTCCTTAGCTGAAGGCTGTTCTGTAGGACCAGCCTTCAGGTGCTTTGATTTCTCTGGTTTTGCCTCATCATTTGTATCTCTTTCTTCCAGCTGTCGGACAAGCAACAGAAAGAGTTTGATTGTAACGTCCAGCACATCCCCGACTCTCCCGCGGCCGCATTCCCCCCTCCATGGACATGCAGGTAACTCCGAGGGCTGCTGTTCTGGGAATCGTTGGGAAAAATGTCGGTGCTCATTGCATTGAGTTTGAACATAGAATCATAGAATGGCTTATGTTGGAGGGGACCTCAGAGATCATCTTACTCCAACACACTGCCATGGGCCGGGTTGCCAAACATGTTGATATTCCATATCAGTGTGCCATCTGCGGTCTCTGTCTGCTACTTTGAGCAACATGAGATGTTTGAAAATTGCTTTATGCATTGCTGCCAGTTTTATCACTTCAGCAACGGTGAAATGCTCATTTCCAGGCAAATGGGCAACCACTTGTTAGTCATCAGAGTGAAGTGTGGAGGAGATGTTCTTTCTAAAGAAAAAGTGTTTATTCAGTCTGTGATAACCACAGAGTTTTAGAAGGGGTCATGCATGTGGGTTCAGCAGCTTGCCTGAACAGTGTGTTCCCTTGTTACCTTTACTGGGAGGAGAGGTAGGTGATGTACATCTGCATTGCTTTCAGTATTTCAGAATGCCAGAGAAAGCAGTTGGGTTTCACGTGTGGCCCTAGTGGGCACAAGTTTAACTTAAAACAGCCTGAACGTTGCCACACATATTCACCCACTTTTGAGCCAAGGTGGAAGCACATCACAGTGGTGTGTAAGTAATTGTTTTCATTACAGTCAGACTTCTCTCATCCTACATGGTAGTAGGTCCTGAAAGTACTTTCTGGAGATGGAAACAAATGAAATGCTGAGAAAGGACAGCAAAGTGGCAGTAGCTCAGGGAGAAGGAGCCATCTGCTTCTTGCAGAGCATTGTGCCTTGAGAGGGGCATTCAGCCAGCTGGAAGGACAGAAGTTCTTGTCCAGGGATGCCCATGAAAGCCTCAAAAAGTCAGATTTTCATACAGATTTGCTGAGTATGCTGTAAAGCCCTGTCATGAATGCCTGAGAAGTTGCTGTACTTACACTGTTTTTTAAATGACCCATGATTTTCATTTTCAAGTGTTAACAAAATCTTAAAAGTAGCATATTAAGGTTATTTTCTTTTGGCTTCAGAATCTCAGATAACTCAGATAAAGTATTTTCAAATGTAACTTGCTGGAATTCATTACTGCACCAAAAGCTTGCATTTGCTAGAGGAATTCCACTTTACTCCAAACTCCCTTGGCTCTCTTATGGGTGATTATGATAGTGATAGCTTTGTAAAATGTGATATTTCTCCTGGTAGGGATTCTCTGCTTAGTTATGTTGTGCTCCTTACTTTAAGAATCTATATGTATGTTGAATTTAAGAAATTCTATGTCAGCTATATAAGCATTTAAGTAAAATGATGGAGAAAAATGCTCCTCGGAATATGAAAGAAGCATCTTTGCTTTTCAGATTGCAATAAGATGTTGATCTGATCATTGCTCAGAAGACAAAGGCAGCGATGTTCACACCTGTATTTGCTCAATGTTCTTTTCTCCCATCTTTCAAATGAACAATTGGTCTTAGTGTTTTTGATGATGTCTTGGGCTTTACAGGCTTATCTTTTATTAAATATGTGACTGTCTGGAAAACTAGAGTAGCTACTCAGTGATATGTCATCTTTCTTTAGCAGAAATTGTCAAATACTTCTATTTCTCGTTCTAATGTTGCATATGGGATTTGAAACTATTAATTAAAAAGGACATCCTTTGTGACCTCCAAGAGTTGCAAGCAGAGAACAGGGAGATAAATTACTGGTAGCCTCAGTTCCCTGCCAGTACTGTGCTTAGGAGTTTTACCTGAGTCAAGTAATTTATTCAAGAGACAAAAGTAGATGAAATTTAGAGTAGATTCACAAATATTTTCTTAAGAAATATCATATATGAGATGTGAATTTGAGAACAGGCTGTGATATTTGTTTAGTATTTGAGCAGAATCGATCAATCTGTTTGTTCAGACACATACACTGATAAGTCACTAAGAAAAGCTGGAGCCTCTCCCATCCTTCTTGCGTTGTGAACACGCTCCTCTTCGTGTCCTTTCTGCACCTCTTCCACAAATGAAAGGAATGACACGCATGCACGGAAATAAGGAAGGCTTTCTAAAAAAATTCTGTTCAGAAAACTGAGTTCTTTATGGCATTAACTGCAGGAGTTTCTCTTCTGTATGTTCTGTACATGAAGTTGGTGGCTGTGATGTAGCGCAGTCCTTCCTCTTAATGAACACTGGCCCTGCAAAATACACATTTTAATGTACAGAGCAGCTTCAAGATAGGATGTCAGGCAATTTCATATCCTACAAAATGGAGAGGAAAAGTAATACTTAAGAGGTCCAAAGATGAAAGTAAAACTGAACAATTTTTAACTCTGCCATGAAAACATTTTCGAATCAATAGCTCTTAATGGATTTGAAGTGTACTAATTCAGTTTTCAAACTTCATGAAATAACCTGTTCCAAATTACACGGAACCTTGTTATTAAACAGCTACAGCTTGTTAATGTCATGGGAAAGTCACCCTTCTTATTTACTCCCCCATATCTTGACTGAAGCGCAGTTTTGGAAAGACAGGTTTGAAAATCTTCCTTGTATTTCTTTCAGATCAGAGGAAGAAAGGTGTACACACACTTTCCCTATATTTGTATTTCTTTGAATTATTTTTATTTTAATCTAACATACATCTATTACCGTGTACACATTGTAAGGCAGATTAATACATTATCCTTAGATTGTATCTTACAATGAAAAGCTTAAAATCAATCAGAGAAACAGCATCATCTTTATAGTCGGAACAAGAGAGATTCTTGAAGGTGGATGAGGGAGATTCACGCTGCTGTGAACTGCTTCCCATGCTGCCAGGTTACAGTGGATACACTTGTCCCTGTTCCTGTCTGTAATAATGTATGAAGGGAGCTGCTCACGGGCAGCGTGGTAATACTGAATTCAATCATTCTGCTCTCTCACTGTAAGTTCAGTTCCTCCTTCTGGCTTTAAAGAAAGAAAGGAAGAAAGAAAGGAAGGAAGGAAGGAAGGAAGAAAGAAAAGATTATTTTTAAGCCTTCTGTTTACTTCTTTTTCATGTACCAGTGCTGTACAAAAGTGCACGATGCTCCTGCTTCTTGATCCAAATATCTTTGAATTCAAGGGCATAAACTGTGTATCTACGCAGTGGCCAAGCAATAAATCTTGTGCAGGGTGCGTTGTGTGCAGCTCTGGATCCTGTCCTGGTCATCAGAGCTGCAGTTCATTCGCACTATGTGCGTGTGATCCTCAGATGCCAGACAGAAGCCAGGATATTCACTTTGAGATGGGTGGTGCATGGGATGCTGAAGTGATTGGAGTCATCCTAACACTGGGATGTGCTAGAATGCAGGAAGTTCTGTGATGTGCAGTAGGATCTGTTCTGCTTCTGTTAATATTCAGCAAATAGCATTAGTATATTGTATGTAGGTGGCCACGACAATTGGACCTTTGCATTTATTGTATTTCTCAGAATCTCAGGAGCAAGTATTACGAAAAGGTTCTAGTCTGAGCTTTTGGACTCGTTAACCTATCCGATGTCATCATATTTGTAGATGACAGCTGAGGCTTTTGCCTATCTCTTCCCTGTAAGGTCTGTTTTCCTAGTTTCAGGGCAGCAGATGTACAGGTGCTTTAGCTACCTCCTTTTCCACGTGTCCAGGAAATGTAAAAGTTCATGCCTGAATTATTAACATTGATGTAACTGCGTTGATTTACCTAATGGGTAATCATTCTGCGTAACAGCCTCCCCTGAGACAGTCATTTCAGGTTCAAAAGGAGCCAACCATAACCCCTCAGCAACAAGGGAATTTACCTTTGCTAACAGAATAAATAGAGTTTCGATCAGCCTCGGTGAACGAGACCATTGCAGTAAGGCTTTTCTTATTAAAATTCCTTCAACTAGAGCAGATGCAGCAGTACTGGGAAATTTTAGGAAAAGTAGTAATTCCCCTTCTCCCTGTTGTTGTTTTAAAAGCTTCACCCAGACTTGAATTGAGTAGAAAAACTAATTGCTTTTCATTTTAAAACTTGAAGCAACTCACAGGGGATCTAATTAAAATTCCAGTGTCTGGAAGGAAATATGCTATATAAATCTGAAAAAGTTGTTACTTAAAAATTAATAGTATCTCCGTACCAGATTGTGCAGGCTCAGAAGACTTCGAACACCCACATAGTTAATTTCAAAAGTTAAAAACTGTCATTACCCAATTTGCTCAGTTACTCTGAAATCCTATTTTGATCATAATGTGGAGAGTTTACAAAAGATTGATGAAGATATTAAACAGACGATGACAGTTCACTGCCTGTTTATAACAGCAGAAAGATCATCTCGATGCCAGCAAAAGCAGCAAATCTGCGGTGGGTATGCGAACACCCAGGCTCCTACCAGGACAGGCAGACTCCTTTGCTTTGCTGGGATGTCTGCATTGCTTCCTGCAGGCCTCATTCTGCCACATCTCCTGATCTTAGCTGGTCTTTTAGCTTTTTGTTCTGCTAGCAAATACGTGACAGCCCCAGCCCTAGCCTTGTGCTGCTGCCAGAACATGCGCTTCTGCAGGTTGAGTTGGTCATTTTGTTGCTATTGTTGCTTTTTTCACTGTTCTTGTAAGCTTGCAGTGCCATCTAGACTGTGAAAACTAGTCTTAGCCCAGCAGTAAAACGGCTCTGGTTTTTCACTGTGCCCTTAAGAAGCCAAGTGAGTGCAAGCTTAATGAATGAAGTGCCAGTATTTGTCATCTTACTGATTTCTGGTGGTGTTTCTCCCCTTGCTGCCCAGGATACACTGGGAATGGGTTTGGTGGCAGTCAGTTTTGGGTGAAGGCATGCATTGTGTCCTATTACACTGAGCTGTCGTTAGTTCTTAACCAATATTTTACAACAACGCATTAAAACGCAGACCAAAACCGACCCACAGGAAAACAAGCTTGTTGCCCACACCCTTTGTTTTTCATTCAGTTCGCTCTCGGTGAAGCAGATTGTGCCGGATCACGTTTCCCTCCCCAGCTCTCCCGTCACCCCTTGGCACACACCAGACCAGCCCAAGGCTGCTGTAATCCCGACCAGCTGCTCTTGTCCCCGTGCACATGTAGGCCAGATGGAGCTGCCCGGCGCTGGGACACCGTCACGGCCTGGGAATGGCCTCCTTCCCCTCTCCCCCTTCCTACCTGCATGTGTGTGTTAGGTGGGAGTGACTGCAAACCTTTCAGTGAGCACAGTGCTTGTCTTCACCTTCCGCTCAGCATAACACTTAAGGTACACGAGTAACTTTTTTGGGATGCTCACCTTTAACATGACTTTTTTTATATGAGATCTACATGTGAAGACCTTTCTGATGACCATGTGGCTTGCAGAGCATTGCTTGTCCAGTATCCGTTTGTTTTCCTGCTCACGTTTTAATGTTGTTTTTACTCAGAGAAATTGCTGCTGGCATATGCTTACTATGGGTAGTTTCTCTTTTGTGTTTGTATTAAGGATCTGAAAGAGCAAACCACTTAAGAATATGCCTGATAGAAAGAGCACACTCGCTGACGTGAAGCTACTAATTCATCTTCTAAATTTCAAAGGTTTCTGCAGTTAGTCTGTAAATGATTCTGGCTTTCAGAAGGGCTTCCGTAAGTGGCTGCTTTTTTCTTTGAAGACATTGCAGAGCACCACTTACCAACTGTATGCCTACACATCATATGACAAAGCTGGGAAAAAAGATTCTTGTGCCAATTGAAAATCTAATGTCATTTTTTCTTCAGTGTATGAAGTCGCTGGCTCTTTCATTTTCATTGTATTTTTTTGATGAGGTGGTGGTTAGGGTGAATGTTAATACTTTCTCACTTAAGCATCTTCTGTGTGTCTGTAGTCCTTTTATGACATGTAGTTCCTGTGGTGTTTTTTTTCCCTCAGTGAATTTTGCATTCAGCAGTGATAAACACGGTAAGTATGGAGATAGTTTCTTCCTACTTATTATTCCCGAAAGTGTCATCAATATCATTTCTAACCCAGGTTTTTCATTGAGAAATGTTAGATTTCTATAGGGT
>JAOWBP010019624.1:0-23515 GCA_028571105.1 Tragopan temminckii | reverse complement strand
AGGATGAAGAGATCTTGGTTAGTATAATTGGCTTGTAACAAATTAGGTAAGGTTCACAAAAAAGAGTTGCTTCAATTATGGCAATTCAACATAAGCCATGAATATCATTATTGTAGACAGCCAGACAGGCCCTTGTACACCTCCTGTGCTACAGGAACATCTGCATTTTTTGTTATGTTTAAGAAAAGAGGATGTGGGAACCTCAAGATGGATGCCCGTGGATGAACAGCCTTGCTGTTCTGTAGCTGTAGTCAACTACATGCTATATTTTTTTAGTTTCCCAAAGAGATGCTTTGGGACCATAGTGATAACGTTAATTACTGTAAATTTGAAGCTTACTGTTTGTATTTTTACGTGAAGATAAGATAATCTTCATATAAAGATAAAAGAGAAAGGATAAAGGTGCCAGGCATAGAATTAATTCTGTTTTGTGTGCATCTGTGTATTGGATTACCTTGTTTCACAAGAAATACACATAACAGATTGTGTAACAGAGTGTTTCTTCTATAGAGTTCTGATCTCCCCCTTGCTTCTTTTTCTTTAAACAGTTTATGAAGAACCAGAAGACCCCAGTAATAGATCATTTTTTTCAGAAATTATCTCTTCAGTGTCAGATGTCAAATTCAGTCACAGCGGTAGATACATGCTGACAAGAGATTACCTCACTGTCAAGGTTTGGGATCTGAACATGGAAACAAAGCCTGTAGAAACGTACCAGGTAGGTGTCTCCTGCTGACCTCCTTCTCACTAAAATGCAATGATAGAAAAACATCTCTCTATTAAAAAAACTTTTAATTTATATAAAAAAATTAATAAAAAAGGTTTTCTTAAGCTTTTCCTGCTTGGTTTGAGGAGCTGCAAGTTAAGAGTTGTTAATCAGTGTGATTAAAGTCCTGATACTGGAATCCTTGCAGTCGCAAAAGGACAATTTCAGCAGTAGTAAAGAAAGATGTGCAACTCCTAGGGAATCAGGATAACAGTGTGGAATGGGCTCTTGAAAGAGAAACAATGCTTCCAACAAGGGAAATCATCTCTTCACTTTGGCATCCATTTTCAGTTGATGTATTCTACTATTAACATTTGAAAGGAAGTGAGGAAAGGATGTTGTGAATTGATTAGCGTTCTGCTCCCTCTGGGACTGCTGGGAGTTTACACCTTTATCATTTCAGAACTTTTTTTTCAGAACTTCACTATACGTTTCTCCCTCGTGCCTAGTTCTAAAAGAGATCGTTGTTAAATCCTAACGTTACCACTGACACAGCACTCTGTGAATGCCAGACAGACACATCTGGTTGCCTGAATTCGTTGTGATGTTATCCAGACAAAATGCCAGTGGCTGCAGCCGGCGCTGCGTTTGTGCTCTGACATCTGTTCTAGTTGGCAGTGGAGGTCTGAGCTTACATTTTGTGACTCTGCCTTCAAAAGGGGAAATGTGTCTGGGACACAGAAAATGCCTGTAACAAACATGCAGTGAGAAAAAGCTGTTAAGCTACCTACAAAAGAGTGTGAAAAGAAGGGAAAATGTCATTCATCTGGCATAGAGGCGGTCCTGCAGTACCTTGGAACTTCATGTCCAGTGGCAAGTGGGGCACAGCAGTTCACAGTAACTACTATAAAGATTATATTTAATATACATAAGGAGAATCTGGTGGTGGGTCTTGTCAAAACAACCATCAGTAATACTGGAGGTGTTTATTAGACAGTGTTCAGTAGACAAAGTGGGCAATGTTTTCCAGTGGACGCATTGCATTTCAGTGGATACCCTCTGCTGTATCTCCTGTTAGCACTGGAAACTCTGAGCCTGTGTATCTTTAAAATGACAGAATTGGTTTTGCTCTGAAAATGGCAATATTTGCAATGCTAAATGTGTTTGAAATGTTGATATGTTGTAAAAATTGAGTGGGGAGAGTAAAAGTGAGACAGTGTTTTATAGAAAAGAATTGTATCTCAGATTTTAGGAACTTAGATAATATATTATTTTATATTCATGCTAATGGAGTAGGCAACCTTCTCCCCGGAGAGGAATAGCTGGTCAAGCCAACCTGTTCATCTTGGCTTTGACATCTGCTTTTATTTCCTGCTGTTGCTAGCTATGAAGCAAGCTGGCCATCTTTAAATCAGTCTGACACCCAACAGTGGGGCCAATTAAAAAGTTACATTTCTCCATGTTGAGATGTGGAAATTGATGATAACGTAAATTTTTCAGTACTAGATATTGCAATCAGAACAAAGAACAGCAAACATCTGAAAACAGAACTGTGTTCTGGCTGCATTACTTTAATCCAGGGATTGCTTTTCTTTTTCAGTGTTTCAGTGTCGTGCTCTTTTGTAAAGAGCATGCAGATGCATTGTCAAGTGCTGTAACCGAATGAGGAGAATCCACAGCTCAGAGGCCTTAGGAAACCCATAGCATAGGGCTCTGTAGGATTCACACAGTCCAACCGCTCTCGGCAACCTCTGATCTTTTTTCAGCTGCAGTGCTGTGGCCAAAAGACTGCTATTGCATCAAGCAGCTGTTGCAGAAACACTTTATCTGCTGACAGTGATTCAAACGTGATTTTCTTCTGTTTATGCTTCACATAGAAGAAAAAAAAATAGGCAGAGTATGGTGCCCTGGACAGCACAGAGAGCAATACAATAGAGTTGCCACTGCTTGAACATTGCAAGGCATCCCTGCCTGAAAGGACGCTCTTTTCCCACTGCCCAGGTGAATGATTCCAGCAGAACCATACCAGCAGCTACCAGAGGTGAATATGTTCGGAGCTGATAATAGCTTGATCCGCTTTTGGCAGGGTTTATTGTATAGGGATTTGGACTAATGTGTCACTTAAGCACAATTCTTGATTGTGAATAGTCGGTCCCAGTGAAACAGCTCCCCACGTAGTCGTATTGCTGTGTAATGCCGTAGCAGAAAATTACTTGATAATTCCATGAAGGTCTGACCTAAAACAGCACGGTGAAGGAAGGGAGAATGCCTGGGGTTAGTAATGAATTTGATTGGGATTGGGGTGTGGTAAGAACAGTATGTACAGACGAAGCAAATCTGATTTTACCCCCAATCTGTTGTGGCAGATGAGCATGAAAGCAAGGTGAAAGTTAAGTGTTTCCTGTTAGATATTCTTAGTCTCTGAGGGTCTGAATGTGGTCAAATGTGGTGACCGAAGGGCCAGCGGGAGGAGCAAGCTGCTGTCCCAGGCCAGTTGGCAGTCAGCCAAGAGAAAGGGGCTGAGACCTTGAGGAAATCAGCAAGACAACCGTGAGAGAATATGCAAAATGCTTCTTGGCAGAGCTGATGAAAGGCACAGCTCTGAGCTGCGGAGTCGGACACGCATTGCAAAGGGTGTGTGCATTACAGTGGTCATGACAGATGGCTGCTGGAAGTGGGAACTAGGGAGGCCTAGAAATGGCAGTCAGCAGGCAAATATGATCTGCTTTCTTTACCTGCCCTAACCTTTGTGTTTCTTCCACATATTGGGAGCTCACAAATGCGATAATGGAAAGAACTCCAATTCTGTAAATGATAGTGGTAGCACAAAAAGGCTCTAAGTAAAGAGAAAATGAAAGGATTTAATTACAAAGGGTGCAATAAACTGCATCAGTTCCAAATATTCTGACCTGTGAGGTAAATGCTCTCAAGGGCAGAGGAGGGTGCTGGGGTGTGCAGGAGGAATCGCAGTCGGCAGACCCTTATTCAGATGGCCATGAACAGAGCAGTTTGTATGGACCCACAAAGCCAGTGCCCCTGTGCCAGAGCCCAGCAGTGCTGTCAGGTTGCTGTGTGTCCCTAGAGGCCCTCCACACAGCTTTGTTTTACAGTTTCTGCAACTGCTAGAAGAAAACACCAGGAATGAGAGCGCATCCATAAATTCACCTAGGCAGGGATTCTCTTAGCTCGTTATTTCCATGCAAAAGGAAACCAATCATCCAGAAGGAAAACTAATCAAATTCAGCAAAGGGCTGAAACAGTTTGTATGAGGTCTGTCTCTTTATGAGAACTCTAATTCAACCCAGAGGAGAGGTCTTCTCCTGGTTAATCCCACTTTTCAGGTATTTATGTGAGAATGTACAGTGCTGTTTTTAAGTCTCTGCCAAATAGTAAATGTCTTTGGGCTAAATTAGTGTTCTAATTTGCAGCCTATGGAACTGCAACCTTGTGCTGTATTTTGCTTCTGAAATACCTTACCCAAATATATGTATTACCACACGTGACAGGTTCTTTTAATGGAGCCAGGTTCTTTCTGCCACAAGAAGCGATAATCTACTTATCTTGGAATGTGACATATTTGTTACAATTTAAATTAGATTTCGTGCACATTAATTAGCACATCTAGGGCATCAGGTGGTGAAACATCTTTGGGAATTAGGCTGGCATTGAGAAAATCACCCAAGCAAGAAACAAGTGTGTTGTGGAGGGGTGGTTTGCAGCCTGCTGAGGAAGGTATGCTTCATGCCTTCCTGCAGCAATAATTCTGCAGCACCTGGTTAATTGGGTTGTGGGAAGGCATGGATAGCTTCTTTAAACACAATATCTTCTGCAGAGTTACCAATCTGCGCAGCATAATTTGCAAGTGACTGTGGGAGATAAAGCAGGGAGTGGGGGACTGGCTTTGGATTTGGTTGTGTGTTTCATGAATAACAGCTGTTGTTTTCTACAAAACAGGTCCACGATTACCTTAGGAGCAAGTTGTGTTCCCTCTATGAAAATGACTGCATCTTTGACAAGTTTGAATGTGCATGGAATGGATCAGACAGGTAATCCATTCTTATGTCCACCATTGTCTTGATTTAGCAAAAGAGCACCCTCCATAAGATGGACCACTCAAAAAGTAAGGTATTATGTATGGTTATTTTTCATATAAATTTTTATCTCTGCATGCTTGCACTCAGGCTGATAAAAGGTACATGGTTATTGGTGTAGCTTTGTATTCAGCATCCTTGGACATGATGCATGTGTACATTTTTAATCTTGGCTCATGCCTTATGGGAAAACAAATTCAATCCATCTTTGCCTAAACTGTAGGTGCAAGAATTGAAAATGATGCAGATGATGTACACAACCTCACCCAGCGTACTCACCAGCTTATGTGTGATCCTGCATTTACATGAGCTCTTTCCAAAATCCAGTTCATTTATTGGAAATGGGGAGAGAGGAAAAGCAGAGAAAGACCCACTGATTCTCTGCAAACTGCTGCCACCCTCACACTGATTCTTCTGCAACCCATACCTTACGTGCTCCCCGGTTTTATGAACGCAAGGAGTGGTTCCTGTTTATATCTTGATCACAGCATCTTGTTAAATCTTTTCACAAGAGATACTGGCCCATATGAGAAGAGAGAGGGAGGATGAAATTCAGCAATGCCCTATTGCTCGCAGGTAGTGGTGGTACTTTGGGCAGTGGGGATATTGCATTACAAGAACTAAGCAGCCTAGAGGACTGGGATGATAAAAATGAGTGAATCCAGGAGTATAATGTAAGGCGAGGATTTTAGCTGAAGGAAAGCACAAAATTCCATTTTACGAATTGGAAACAACTCATGGCGACATTCATACACCATGGAAGAGATTAGCAGACTGTAGAATGCATGAGAGAAGGGGCACGAGCCAGGTTTGCATGGCACACAGTGACTCCTTGGCTCAGCACAGCTGGGAGCCAAAAGGCAAGTGCTGCTGGTCAGTTTAGCATGCTCAGAGAGCTTGGAATTGTGCCTTCAGCTCACTTAGCCTCGCCTTTGGGGAAAGCTGTCCATCTCATGTCACAGGGAGCAGGGATGCGTGCCTCAGTAACATCTGCTCACAAGGATTAACTCAGTGTTGAGTATACTCCATGATACAAACTGCACGCCATTTAGAAAGATGTAGATGGACCACCCTGGGTAACATGCTTCCTAGATTATCATTGCACCTTGGGAACCAGCAGTTGTTTTCAGTGTGGTCAGAAAGTGGGAACAACCCACAAAAATTTGAGGGGAACAGCCAGGTTTTGGAGCTTCTCTCTGACCTCTCAACATCGTGCATGAGTGGATAGGTTGACTCCGGAGATTCTGAGTACTGCTTGGCCCTGCTTGGTAGTTTGGTTCTACTGGAAATACCAAAGTAAAAGCCTTTCAGTGGTGCGAATCGCTGTCTAAATCTGATACTGAAGAACCACACAGTCATAGAATAGAAATACAGAATCAGTTGAGTTGGAAGGGACCTTTAAGGGTCACTTAGTCCAGCTGCCCTGCAACAAACAGGGACAAATCAAATAGTTCAGATATTCTAAAACCTGAACAAACATTCAGGCCATTTCAGGTCCTTTCAGACCTTATTGCCTATCCTCAGTGGGAGTTCCCAGTATGTTGGGCAGGATGAGCAGCCATGTGGCCCAGAGTCCTTCTCCCTTCATCACATGAAGTGCTGCCATCCACACTGATGAAGCGAGACCACTGTCTGAATGGCTGCTCGCTAATAACACAAGTTTTATTTAATAGCAGGATGTAAAATGAGTGTAATATTTTAGCTCCTACCTGACAGATCAGAAAGATCAGCGCAGTAAGTAATTATTAAGTGGGAGCCTTGCACTGTGAGGGCTTAATTTGTTGTACTGCCCAAACATCAGGGGGTTGTTAGCCTTGCACAATTACCAGATCTGTCACTAAGCACAATATGCTGCTCTCGAGTGTAAGGAAGCATTCTGTAGAGTCGCCGGCAACGTTTGACAAAAGATAAGGGTCCGCTGTAGTTCAGTTGTTTCTTTTTAAGAGTCAAATATACCAATGCTGATGTTCATCTTTTGAGGTGATGAAATTCATATTCAATCTTCTGAGCTTCTTGCTTCTGTGCACAACAAACATTTTATCATTTTGCTACACACTACAAGATTATTTTGGCTTTGGTGGATCATAATTTACATTACATTTGGGTACTAGCAGCTATTAGAGAGCAGTTCATTTGAATAGTTAAGTCACTTACTTTGATCCTTTTGGTGTATGTTTTTCAACAAAGCCATTCTGCTAAAGGTAAGCAATGCTTACTAAAAGTGGTGTTCCTAAGAGATGCTGTAATATAATGTTTATGGCATTAAATCATATTCATAGCAGTAATAATTGCAGTTCTAAACATGTTACTTCTATCCTTTGCAGAGTTTACAGTGACAAGTTAAAGTGAAAAGGTTGTTCATTTAAAAATGAAAGCATGCTTGTTACTTGGGATAAAACACTTTTTATTAATTTTGTCATTATTAAGGAGTTAACGTAGGCAATGATAGAACCTGATGGTGAGGCTGCTTACAAAAAAAATCAATATGTTCGCGAGCTCTGATTAGAACGTGATTGATGCTCAGTTTCTCCAATGAACAGGAACTAATCTGATCAGACAGAGCCTATCTCGTTTGCTGAAGGGCACATTAATCAGCAGGCACTTGGGCAGAAACAGTGGTCAGGGAGAGAGTCAGGCAGAGGTCTTACGGTAATTCAGCCAGATGAGCACATATTATCTGCAGTTGAGTATATTACACTAAAATCATGCCATCTTTATTGTATATACATCATTACGTGACTGTGGAGAGTCTGTGAGCTCTGCTTTGTATGCCACTTGCATTCGATTCTTCCATTCAGCTCCAAAGTCAAGGCTTTCAGTAACAACCCCCAGGACCCTGCTACTTACCCGTTCTTTTTTTGAGTTATACCTCAAAAATTAATACTTATAGATCTTTTCTTGTTTGTTTGTGATATACCGAAGAAGTGAGTAAAAGAAAAGATAATGTAGTGTCTACGTGGTAGCAAATGAATACCTGAGTGACTGTTCTGCTTTTAAGACGGCAATGAATGGCGTATGGGAACCCTTCCAGGGAGGCTTCTGAATGCCATCACCATCAGTGCTGTGCTGTAAGCAGATGAATGAAGCCACACACGACTGCGCAGTCAGCCCCTCCCTACTGAAGTGTCAGTCATCCTGGGGTGCAGCCATCAGCCTTCGCTCTGTCAGGCAGAATTGGCAGGTCCCGGGGCACGGGCCGCTAACCGCCTGTTCCTCTGGCACTGCGCTCTGTTCCAGAGTGCTGGGGGACAACAGGGCTCAGCATGACTCATGTTAGCTTGGGAGGGCTGGGAGTTCCTCTTCTTATTTCCAGTCTTAACCCCGCGAGCAGGGTTTGAACAGCTGGTCTTTAAGGTCCCTTCCAACCTAAGCCATTCTGTGATTCTCAGGAGTGTCACAAGAAGATGTTGGCCTTGCGTGTTAGTCCCAGAAGATAGCAGGTGTGCTGTCCTGCTCTGATAGACCTGGTATTGAAATCCTGCAGGTGTGGGGGCTCAGCATAACTGGGGAGATGGTTTCAGGTGAAGGAAATGGCCCCTTTCATGTTGGGTGCCTGGAGGGGCAGCTCTGCAGAGACTCAGGACAGCAGTCTGGAGGCAGCTGTGGTGGGCGCTGCTCTGAGGCTTGGATCCAATGGTAAGTCTCCCCCTCAGAGCGTTAATGGGGAGGCAGGCAGGCAGGCAGAGCTGGTTTCATTTTTCCATCATTCCTCAGCCTGCCATGTGCTGGCTGTTGAAGCCTGCCCAGACCTTGCTTTGCCTCATCCTATGGGCTCTTGAGTGGCAGTGAAGGGGGGAAGCTCTGACATGAGCTGGACTTCTCTGGACAATAGAGATCTATATGTGAAGAAAATGTTACGCAGCTCAGAAGACTGATCTGAGCCAGAATTGGCCCAAAGCAGGTTTTAAAACCTAAACAGAACAGCGTATGATTGGGTTTTTAAGCAAGCCCTAATTCTAGCTGATAATCCCAGAGCTTCAGGGTCACGGCAGCTGAATCAAGTTGTTGTGATTAAAACTGTCTGTGTGCAGGGAAGGGCTGCTACATGGATGACATCAAAGGGCTTCGCTTGCAGTAAAGAAATCTGAATAAAGTAGGGGAGTAACAGACAAAAGTATGCCAGTTCTCAGTGACTGATTGACCAAGGAAAGCTCAATGCCTGAATAATAGTGTGGAAAAAAACCTCACTGCAGTTCAGTAAAAATGCTGAGGGCCAGTTGGATACCCCTGGGGTTGGCAGAATGGGAAATACGTTGATTTTGGACTGCAATGGATTTTTCCTTCCCCCTGTAAGAATACATTTGTTTTGCTTGTAAATGTAAATAATGGTTAAGCACTTTGCACTCAGAGATGTAAATTTAGCAGTGAGGCACCTCTGATTGCATCATTAATGAGGAAAAGTGCTGCAGCGTCAGCGCGGGCTGGGGGAATTACTGAGGTCTTGTGTTGCTGCGTAAAGCACTTGAAGAGTTGTGAGAAACTCTTCTCTCAGGATGAGAGGGAATGGCTCCAAGTTGCACCAGGGGAGGTTTGGGTTGGATATTAGGAAACATTTCTTCTCAGGAAGAGTGGTGAGGCACCGGCACAGCTGCCCAGGGAGGTGGTGGGGTCACCATGCCTACAGGTGTTCAAGAACCGTGGAGATGTGGCACTGAGGGACGTGGTTAGCGGGCAGGGGGTGGTGGGTTGATGGTTGGAATGGATGATCTCAGTGGTCTTTTCCAACCTTAATGATTCTGCGATTCTTGGAGCCTATTTGGAGCAGTGGGCAGAGAGGAAGGCTCAGTCCCCATGGGGTTAGAGCCTTTAAAAAAAACCGTATATATATGTAGATATATATATGTATATTTAGTTATTAACTCATGCTTTTTTTAAAAGCAGCTTTTCTCCTGCATGCTCCTTAGGGTCCACTGCTGTGTTGTGAGCCCTGAAGGTCCCACAGCTGAGGTGGTCCCTCTAACTGTACTTCTGAGTGAGATCAGAGGTTCAGAAGTCCTCAGCCAGAGCTCATTTGGGTGCTGCCTCAGGCTTCTGTGGGTTGGGGTGGGGAGCTCTGGTTTCTTCTTCACAGCCTCACTGGGAAGGGTGTGGGGCAGGAGCTCATGGTAACGCTGCTATACAGAGCAAGCAGCCAGAGATACAGGGTAGGCACTACCTATATTCAGCTGCTATTTCTGTATATGCAGATATACATATATAAATCTTCCTTATGCATACGTTCCGTCATTGTACATTACATTTTCCTGAACAAGAATAAATTGCAGGGTTGCACTGAGTTCTCACTCTCTTTTATTGTTATTTTAAGCAGCAAGTAAGGTTATAATCCATCTGGGTTTGTGACCTTGAACAAGAATGGACACTTTCTCATTTTCATAATGCTATTTTTTACTGAGCTATTAAAATACAGAAAAACAGGGCCAGCATGAAAAGAAGTCATCTACATATGTTAAAAAAAGCCCTGCGATGAATCCAACCAGAGGAAACAGACTTTAAAAAATATATGAGCTGAAGAAATTAAAACGCAAATGGACTGTGAAAGCAGCTTTACTGCAAGCAAAACCTAAAAAAAGATTTTTGACAAGCACTTACCTGCACTGTTGGTGCACTGGTCCATTGCCTGCATGAGCACCGCTCCCCTGATGGGGTCCGGCTGCATCTGGTGCAGGGGCTGCATGCCCAGCAGCACCAATCCCCCAGTGCAGCCCTGCAGGCACTTGGGGCCCTGCAGCCCCAACTCAGACCCCCCCAGTGCTGGGCTGGGCTGTCAGCATCACAGTGCATGGGATAGGAAATCACCTCCATTTTTTGACGTTGTGAATAACCATTGTAGCAGGAGCCCTAATGACGAGGCGCGGTGATTTGGAAGGAGTGAAACATTAGATTTACTGCTGTTTATTCAGTTTCTGAAATGGGCACTAATCTTGATCAATAGGCTTTCTGCAGCTTCTGGGCTACGTTTTATCAAGCTGTCAGGCTGCCTGTTTTTTTGTTCAGCCCATGAGGTTGCTAAGGTGCAGCTCAATAAGCAGCACAGTGCCAGGTGGGGCAGGTATGGGGTGTGTCTGCAGACAGCCCTGCTGCAGCTGCTACTGCCCATGGACAAATGCCTCTGGAGTCTGGCACAGGGCAGAAGCAGCCTGTCAGCAGGACGCAGGCTGCACGCCATCAGCAGACAGCAGAGCAGGACAGAGCTGCATTACTCATTTGTATTGCAGTAGCTCCTAAAGGCTCCAGATGAGAAGAAGGTGATGCTGGCTGGGGGCTGTGCGTGCAGTGTAGGACAGACGGCTCCTGAATGCAGGGGCACCAAATCTGATAAGCCGGTGTGAAGGGCAGAGAGCACAGCTCATGCTTTGCATTGTGCCACTGCTGGGTGTGCAGCTCTCCTGGCTGGCTGAGCAGATCCCCCCCAGGCAGGAGACAGCAAAATGTGAAAGCAATGCAGCTGTCACCCATGGTGGAGATTAGTTTGTTAAATGCAGAGCGCGTGAAATATGCTTGGTTTGTCTGTACTGAACAGGCAGATATTGATGGACTGCCCACATCTGTGTCCGAACTCAGTGTGCAGCTCCTCCCACGGAGACCTACCTGGTGGTTTGGGGTGGATTCCCCTTCTGGAATAGAAGTGCTGAACGTCCCTGTGTTTGGGGCTGAGACAGAAAAGGTGAGCAGAGTGTGACCCCAGATGTGGATAGTGAAAAGCTTTGCAGGAGATGGGCTCTCAAGCAAGGTTTTAAAGTCTGTGAGTATAAGAATCCAGTAACCTGAGGGCCCAGGATGAAATCCTGAGTTCCTTAAAGCTGCTGACAAAATACCTCCCCTCGGGGAATGGGGGAATGAAGAAACCATTATTTCAGGCTGATTTCTGGGGGATTTATGCAGAGTGAAGTAAGGTTTTTGTCCCTTTCTCCAAGATGCAGAGATACATCCTGACTTGAATTTTCCTTCAAACTTTCTATACAAGAGACAAAGGAACCCTATTTATCTATACGTTCAGTTTGAAGAAGTATTATATATATTAATTTTAGAAGTGGCTAGACTTGCCAACAGGTCTATAGCTTCAGAAAGAAAAAGGTTTTGTTTTGAAAAGAAATGTACTTTGCAAACTCTGTTTCTTTTTAAAAGATTGTCTCTAGATTCATGGTAATCTCAGCTGTCAGAAAAGGTCCGGCTGTGCACAGGGCACGCTGACACGTCACATCATTGTCTTGTGAAGTCAGTCTCATGGTGTTGGGGTCCTGACTTGTGATGGTCTGTGTGAATGGCCAGGGTGCCACTGTTGGGGAAACTGTACATTTCACTGAATACTTTCAGAGGGAAGGAGCAGACGTTGGTGGGGGACAAATTCCATGGTTTGTATTCTTTCCCAGCTGAAACCAGAAGACATCCAAATGTCGCTGCTCAGCTGTCCTGAGGGATTCGCGTTAGCAGACCTCCCACAAGCTGCTCTGTAATTGTATCTTTGTTTTTTCCCATCCACCCTCTCTTTCTCTCCCCAGTGTCATCATGACAGGTGCATATAACAACTTCTTTCGAATGTTTGACCGAAACACCAAGCGGGATGTTACCTTGGAGGCATCCCGGGAGAGCAGCAAACCCCGCGCTATTCTCAAGCCCCGGAGAGTCTGCGTTGGTGGCAAACGGAGGAAAGATGACATCAGTGTCGACAGTTTGGACTTTACTAAGAAGATCTTGCACACAGCGTGGCACCCGACCGAGAACATCATTGCTATAGCAGCGACAAACAATCTCTACATATTTCAGGATAAAGTGAACTCAGAAATGCACTAGGTTTATCAATATCCCTCTGTATCTACAAACCAGCCTCTTGAGAGTTGTAAAAGGATGTGATCTTCACAAAAATTAGGGCTTCTGTGGTGGGATTTGTAGGTTGCATCCTTTCATCCCTCAGCCTGTATCATTACTGGTGGCAAGCCAACTATTCTCATCACTGCAACTGTATGAGTAAAAGGCACGACTGCAAATCCAGCCCCGTGGTCTGTGTCAGTTCCTTCAATCCAACAGGGGCACTTACACAGCTGGGGAGCGTTCTGAGGAGGTCTGGGACTCCTCAGCTCCTGTCAGTGCTCTGAGGGTCTCAGTGGTTCACAGGACCACGTCGTTCTGGTGCACTGCCTGCTTCTGCGGCCCACAGTTACCACACTGTTAGAGCTTTTGCTTTAATCTTTTGATTATTATTTTTTTTCAGTAACATTTCTCTGTCTTTCAACTAAGCTGAGCCTGTTTGTGCGCGAACGACTGAATGAGTAACCGTATCCCTTTGGACCACGTGGCACATTGGAAGGGCTTCCCAAATTCCTGCTGGTGAGAAGCTGCCCTGTGTCACCTGTCCCATTCCCTTCTTTACACTCTTGCGTTATTTATTCACATTACTAACTTTGTGCTTCGACTTCCTGAGTGAATAAGCAGCAGGCTGCTGGAGTTACTCAGCCAACTTGTTTTAGAAGTTCGTTCTCCCTCAATCTCTTTGCTCTATTTAATATTTAGCAGCTTTCCCCCTAACTTGGCATCACCACTGCACGGGGACTGGCTGCTCAAACACAACCTAGCAGAGTTAATCCATAAACCTACACTATTGCCTGGGGATGGGGAGTTCTGGAAGCCTTGGCTAACAGAGCTGTCCTCGGAGGCAAATCCTGACTTCAGTGGAAGCAAAGTCACAGCTCTGCTGGACACTTCAGGAAATCCCACGTTTGCTCAGTGCAGAACGGTTATTCTCATCCTGGCATATGGGGAATACAGACAGTGCCATAATAGCTGTAGCTATGAGAAGAATAGTACTGTGAGAGGTGGCATTGCTCAGTGAATTGTGAGGTGTCAGTGAGCCCACTGCTGGGTGATGTGGGTATTCCTGGAGAAAGAGGAAAACACAAAGTCTAAACCAAACCTTCTTCCACATAAACACATCACTGTGAGATCTATAGCTCTTACAGATCTGTCTTTGCTTTCAAATGAATAGGATGTAAGTGGCAAATGAAAGTACGTGGAATTACGTGCTCCATGTTGGAAGTCCATGGGAACAGTGTAGTGCTAGGAAGTCCTCTTCATGCACGAGAAAGTTTTGTCTGCCTCCCAACAGCTCTGGAAGAAAAACTGATATCCCAAAGGATTTCTTCGCAAATCACAAACGCGAGAGCACAACTGAGATGATGGCGTTAATGTGCCCGTATTAAAACTCCTCAGAAAAAAAAACAAACAAAAACCCACTTCTTTAAGCCATTATGCACTGATGTCTTTGGTAAGTGGAGAACAGACTGACAAAGGGATCTGCATGCTTTCCTATTTTGTTTTGGAGGAAAGAATGGGTGACAAGCTACTTTAAAGACCTGAAAAAGCCAAGCCTGTGGCTCTTTTACAAGACATCTTAACACAACGCGCCAAACCTGTCTGAAGTTTTCTACATCAGTGCTGTATATTTTGTGTGTAGAAGCACAAACGCACGCGCATCCGTTTCCAGCCATACTGAACACATCCGGTATGAAACGCGTAGGTTAATTTAAAGGGAATGAGGAATGTTTGTTTATAAAATACTGTATGCTCTAGCAGGCATGGACAGTATGTGTACATATTTATTCTAACGAGATTTAACAAAACCGCTTTTTTTCCTTGTAAAGAGGTTTAAGGACGTGGTAAGTTGTATACAAAAGTTGCTAATGCCAAACTGCTGCTTCAAGGGCGTCATTCGATTTCTTTGACTTCTGGCCTCCTCATTAACCTTCGCAGCTCAAAAAGATTGCTCTGAGCTCATATTGGCATTTACAGGTAGAAGTTCTGTAAAACATATATTTAGCCTTCACCATGCTCAAGTAAGAGACTATAGATAACTTATTATAAAGCAGCTCTTAATACAACTCTTCTTTTTTTTCCTTTTTAATTTGAAGTACCTTACTCTGTTGTAGCTCGGGGTACCAAAAAGATCGTGTTAAAATGAAAGAAATAAATATATCTTTGGAGCTTTATAAAACGAATGAAACACCCAACCAAAATAACACGAAGCGATTACAGAGGAAGTAAATAGAAATCTCTCAAAGACCAGTATTCATTCACATCTTTGACTTTGCTACTACCGTTGTTTCCTGGTCTTCTTGAATGTACGGAAAGTTAACATCGTCATTGTGAACGTTTCCAACTTTCTTTCTCTTTTTAGTTTGAGCTTTCAGTGGTGTAGAGTAAATGATGGTAAAGTTGGTAAATCTGATTGTTTCGAAAGCTGTTGTTCATGGCTGCATTCTTTGTGTTGCACAAATTAGCTAACTGTTGTTGAATAAAAATATAAATATGTTAATACCAGCTTTTTCAATAAAATACAACCAAAAAAAAGGCACAAGTAGATGACTTCAAGGCACAGCTTATTTTTAAGCTAGGTGTGAAAGACTTGTTAGGCTCCTTTTACAAAGCGGGGAAAAGTCACAGGGATCAAAGCAAGTGACTGAAGTGTGTTGGGGCAAGTGGGGGAGCAAACGTAGGGAGTGACTTACTGGCTCAGCATGATGAGCAGTGCATGCACAGATGCACAGACAGTGCAGCTGGAGATGCACTTTCACTTCCCACCTTGGACTGTAGCCCAAGTTACGGTATGTTATGCCCTTAAGATATGTGCATCCCAGTCTCCTACAGGTGGAATAAGAGATGCACAATGTAGGGAACGCACGTAATCACGGGGTGAAATGGCAGCCACATGGATATCCAATGGCCAGGTTGGACATGCCCCATTTCCACTGACCCTGAGGATGCACTGCACAGGTATCCCAGGTATCCTCCCAGGAAACAGCAGCCAGAGGGCTGTCAGCAGAGGAGCAGCCTCCCTCCTCTTCACCACCTTTCCTTCTAGCCTCTGCCCTAGGGGCGATAAAACCCCAACAACCAACCTAACCCAGACAAGCTGGTTTGGCACACAAACTAAAGGCTTACTTATAGATTCACATCCCAGTCCCAGCTGCTGCCCAAGTATCCCATGCCACCACGAGGCTTGACCCTGACCTTGGGCTTTTCTTCTGAATCTCAGCCAGCCAACCCTGCCTGCATGTTCCATACGGAGCCAGTGGCTTGGGATGCCTCCTGGACCTCAGCACACACGTGTGTTACACCCCAAGAGCTGAGTCAGCTCCTTTGCTGGATGCAGACCAGGATGCATTTGCCTCTGCTGTTAGATGAGGCAGGGTAACGCTTGCACAGCTCTCCCACAGCTTACACGTTAATTCCACACTCCCCCCTTCCCTTCTTGGGAACACCCAGTCAATCCCCCTCATTTAGGTGGGCAAACATGACTAGGTACTGAGGAGAGGAATCTCAGCTGAAAACCAATACATCAAGCAATTCATTATTTACCTTTCCAGTTTCCCTTTTTATCCCCAAATGCCTAGCACAAGCAGGATCAGGATCCAGATGGCCAACTCGTCTGCTCGTGAAATATTCACAAAAGCCTATTTAGTAGCAGCATACAGCAATTTAACCCTTTGTGGAATGAGGATGGGAGGAACGCTGGTATGAGCTGCTTGGTTTCTCCATTTGCAGCCGCAGGTCACCCTGCTTCCAGGTAGAGTTGTGTCCTTCGAACTCTTCCAAGTTGTGATAAGCAATCATTGACAAGAGGGCAAGTATAAGGCTTGTTTTCAGTAACATTATTGCCATCAATTTGCTCCCGCTCCCAACGGCAATCCTTTTCCATTTGCTGCCTTCTCAGTAAGTTGCATTAAGTCTAAAATTAGAGCATGAATTCACTTATCTTTCCCATGTGGTAGAACCTCAGAAGGCAACAGGATTACTGGAGGGGATAAAGAGATAAGGAATTGGGCCTAATTTTTTAAGAAGCTTGGAACAGGGTAAGGTTGTTTGGTTTTGTGAAGCCATGAAACAGCATGGATGGTCACAGTGCATGGCAGTTTGAGATGCATCCTGGAAAATGTTGCTTTGGGAGTGAAAGCTTTTAATAGCAGTGATTTTCTTGTTTTTATTCTCTCTGAAATTGGACTAGAGTCAAACTTTTACTCACATGAAAGTGAGCACAACTCCTTGATTGAGCTTATACGTCGAGACTGAGATGCCAGGCATTGCTCATGAAGCACCTGACAGAGCAAACTCTTGTGTTCCTGCAGCTATAAAAGCTTCCCCAAACACAGCTCACCCCAGCAAGGTACAGATAACTACTTATCTTTTACTAAGCAAAGACAGTCAGGGAGTACAACAAGATATTTAAACCAACGATTCCATTAAACAATTATTTTAATTATCACAGTGACTAGATATGTTCCGTACGGGTGCTCAGAAGAATAACACCCATAGTAGTGACCATTAACGAATGTCCAATATTTTTCTGCACTCCCTGTCTGAAAACTAACACTGGTACCGTGGGCATGCTGACCCAAGGGATTCCCCAAGCAGATACTAACTGTAATTACAGGACCAAATTATTCCATTGGCAGTGCTGGCACTGTGAGTTCTCTGATGCAGGAGACAATGCTCACAGTAAATCTATGCGCATCTCGAGCTGTGTCGTGTAAGAGGTGGGGAGGAGAACAGTGCCATTTCCACTATCGCCTATCTGACCCACTATCACCTTCTGACATCTCTGTAACAGTGTGAGAGGAGCAGCTGCAGTCTCCATTTCTCACAGCTATTGATCCAGGCTTCTGCAAACCCAGATAGATGCTGCTGCATCAATTGCGCTGTGTCAACAGTATTAAAATACCCTCTGCAGCCTTAATAGCTAAAGACTCACTTTAGAGCAGAGTATGTTATGCTACCTTTCTCCACACTTTTTTTGAACAAAAGGGCTTGGATAGGCTTCTAAAAAATGGCTGTTTTGGGCAGTTGTTGCAATACTGCTATTGCACCTCCAGCAATCCAGTGCTACCCTTAAAGCTAGTATCTCCTCATCCTATTGTGGGGCTGCAAGAAAGGCCTGCTTGCACAGCTTGTCCCCAGGGAAAGCTTGCCCTACCCAGACAGCCTCAAATTCAGACTCTCCCAAAATCTGTCATAAAAGGGCAGAGTTTGCTCTTGCTCAAGAAGGACAACAGCAGCTTGACGCTATGGAAGTTGGGTGACAGAAACAATTCTCCTTGTTATCAGCATGCTATCACGTCCACTAAGTGCCCCCACGCTGTCTCCATGCTGCTCTCTGCTATGGCATTCCACGTTCCCCTTTTAGCCTCAGATCACACAGCGTGGCCAGAAACCACGAAAAGCACACCAGGTCCCACCTGGAGGCAGAGGAACAGTTATGGTCGGTGTGCTGGTGAGTGCCATCATCTCCCCATCTCCTCAGCTGTCACAGAGGAACAACCCATTTGCCAGCACAGCGTATTTCAAGTGGAAGATTTACAGAATCTGAGAATTTGTATCTTAGCAACCACCAGGGCATTAAGAAAGCAGTTTAACTGCTTAAGTTTTCAATTAAAAGATCCACCACAAACATGCACAGCCCCCAGGGTCATCACAGTGCTGTATCAGGAGAGAAGAAGTGACCCTGAGCCACAACCCTCCCAGCACAGACAGGCTGGGCAGTGGCACAGCCCATGCCTACAGCACTGGATCTTCTACTGGAAGGGAAGCATGGGAAGGGCTTCTTTTTGCAGAGAAACCCTGAGATTTCATTAGCTGGTCTCATAGGAGCCAAAGCAAGATTTCCTGCTTTTCAAGAGAGAATAGAGATCTCCCACAATAAAAACCCAGAGTGAAACAGGCACAGATTGACCTTCATGAGATGACGCAGTGCATCTTCTCCCTGCTTTGTGCAGCCTAAAGACCTTTCCCTCAGCTCTCAGTTTCCCTCCTCTACAAAGCGTAGTTACTTTGCACAGAAAAGTAGGTCTTGTTCCATAGCTGTACTCCAGCCCTGGAATCAAGTCAGAGAACATCAGACATTGCAGGGTGGGCATTCACAGCCTTCCACAGGACTGAGAAAGGTGGCAACTCTCGTCTTTCCTACGCTTGTCTCATGGATGCACTATGCTGGAGAAACTTAATGTAATAAGGCAAAATTAAAGCAAAAAAGAAATTCTGCCAGGACAGCTACCAGTCCCAAAGAGAACCAGTGCTGGGTGAGAACTGTGATATAAGGCACAGCGCGTGCATGGACTCAGTGTATTTATTTGTGCTCTAAGCTGCAAGACAGATGGGCTGCCCCGGGCTAAAGAAACTTCAGGATATAGGATTGAAAGATTCCCATGGAGACCCAGTTTTGAAACAACAATTAAAGACCAGTTGAACTGTTACTAGAAGCTGCATTAGGAGAGATTTATGAATCATCCATTTAAACTCCAGGAAAGCATCTTCTGTAAAGAGAAGACTGAAAAATCCGTTTATTGCAAAACCTTTTGCTGGAATCATCATCAGTCTCTCATGCCAGTGCAGGCATACAAGCACTGCTCGGGCAGTAGCAACTGGATGTGGTGACTGAAAAAGTTTGCCAATTCCTTAAATATTTCTTGCCAGTATGTGCTTTGAACAGTATTTAGCAACAGAATGAACTGAAATTGCTCCGCACAGCACCAAGAAATAATCTGAATTTTGACTGAGTATTTGAATTTGGATTATTATTAGATTATTCAGCCAGTGATAGCCACCCTGACCTTGGGCTGGCAGTTTGAGCTTTGATTCCACACAGATTCTTGATCAGAATTCCATCTGTTCAAGCAGACTTTCAGAGCATCCAAGCCCTATTAGAATAACATTTCCATTACCTAATTAATTGTTTGAAGCTATTCTCAGTGATTACTTATTGAAGTTATAGTTTGTCACCTGAGGCAACAGAATGTATTGTTGTCGTGGAAACATCTCCGCTGTCACCTGCTCTGAATAGAGAGGGAGGAACAGGAGAGGGAAGTGAAGAAGCAAGGCTTTGTTGAAATGCCTCACTCTTGAAAGTGAAGAATTATTTCAGATAAAGCCAGGCCACACGGAGGTCTGAACCAGGGATGCAGTGCACACAGATCTCTGAGAGAGGAGGGGTCAGCGGGTCCGGTTTGAGCCCTTTCTACTGCAGTGTGACACAGCCGCCCTGCACCGCCACCTCCATGGCCAACAGCAACATCTGCAAGGCCCTTCCTGCTGCCAACCATGCTGCTGTTGCAGAAAGGTCCTGCTGTCCTCAAAAACAGAAGAACTCTGTAACAACCTGGTATCGCCTCTCTATTTCATTTAGAAGGTATTAAAACTCTGACTTCTGGGATTGTTGTGTCAGCCTTCAGCTGGTGCGTGATCCTCACACAGCTCTTCTGCTTTCCCCACATCTGTGCACTCATTTCTAGTGTGTGCACACCTGAAGCAGAGCTGCAGCCAGAATTCCCTTAAAACAGCACATCTTCTACCAAAGTTTTAATTTGACACAGATTTTCTCTCCTTCTTATTGTTCAGGTAACACAAAGTTAATGAAAGGATTTAACCTAGATAAGCCCCCATATTTTTGCACCTAACACGTGAAAGTAGCAGAGAACGCTATTTCTACCAGAACAGACATTGGGTCTGCATGTTGTCACCACACAAATTACAACAAGAGCAAACAATGCTGATTAACACCACCAAGCTTTTGTTATAAAAACCTCCTCAAAAGGTTGCTGAACTACAAGGCAGCCAGAGAGTGCCTCTCACAAGAGAGCCGTGCCCTGTTCTGTACACTCCTGGTTTATCATTACAGTATGCTGGCACGTTATTACAGTCTCAGGTTGAAGAAACACTGCGGTGACAACTTTGCTAGTTACTGCTTGTAACTTGGTGGGGTGGCTTGAAATTGGGCCTACAAATAATTATCTATTTTTTATTTACTAATTGGAGTAAAAGCAGGACGTGATTCTTTTGTTCGCTGCCGGTGCCCTCTGGAGACAGCAGCCGAGGGAAAAAAAAATGCAAAGTGAACCTGGAGTGCCACCTGATGGCACCGCATTAAAACCACACTGTGATTTTACAGGCTGTGCGTTTGCAGAAGGGGCAGGCACCCTGTAACACACATGGAGAAGTGCCACCTTCTTGCAAAAAATACCAAATATGTTAAGCAAACAAGCACACGGAGGCTCCAGATAAGAAAAGATCTCCAACCTAATGCTGAAATGTAAATGCAAGAAGTAGAACCTCATCACAAAGGTTGAAAGTTCCACCTCTCACATTAACAGACCAGATTTTAAGATGACAGCATCCCAAACACCGTATGCCCACACAGCTATTACGTGCAAATCTGCTTCAAGTTATGCTTCATAGACAATAAACATTTCAGTTCTCTTCCTGGCTGCATCTAGTAGGCTTTGCAGTATGATCTCAGAAGAGACGTACCTAAGAGCTGGCAATAAAACTTCATGTTATTTGATTACCACGTCAAGCAGCAACTTCCAAGGAACAACCCACTGCACCACTCTCTCTGCTTTTATATTTAATTTCTCCCATTGCTAAGTGTTTCTTTACCTGCTTTTCAGCCACAGTCTCCCAGCAGCAATCCCAGCCACACAATGCCATCAATAAAAGATGTTCCAGCTCTAAGCAGAACTCCTGCCCATATCAGAGTCAGGAGAACAGCAACATCAGCACACCGAAACACTGGAACAGGCATTCCTGTGCGTATCCTGCTCTGGTTTTCATTATTAGTTGCAGGTGGGAAAGCTGAGAACTAATTGTGCTCAGCCTCACTCGTTAAACCTATTTCCCCACGCTAAACTTTGGGAAAAGCCCTTTCTTTCTTATTTTGTAATGGGTGCTGCAGAAGGGGGGAGGATATGGCAGACTATGAGTGTTTTTGGGAAAATGATCCAGACAGATCCATTGCTAAGGGACCATCAGTCTCCAGGACTACACCTTTTAGCCTGGATCAGGCTGTGAATGTCCAGTGTTTCACTGCTTCTGGAGGTATGTTTGAATTTAGGGGCCCTCTGTCTGCAGCCAACTGTGAGAAACTTGTTCTTCTGGAGGAGTAGTGAGAACACAATGGAAAACATCAGAGTTTTGCTGCTTTGTTTTCTGTCTTGAAAAGGAGGAATTCACGTTTCAACCCACAGGCCATCTGAACAACAACAAAGAGGGGGATTGAGGCTAAGAAAGTCTACTTGACGGAAGAGATTGGGGACAGACTGCCAACATCCAGTCCTGAGGATACAAGGTTTTGTCAGGAAAGCCCCAGGGATATGTTTTTAAAAGATGTAGGCAAGCTGAAGTGTCAGATATGGCTCTGTTGCAAAAACTGCATGCACTGACTATACATCCTGTATACAAACATGCTCCATCTTACTCGTGCTCAGTTTGCACCTGTTTCTTGACTGAACTGCTGACTATCAATAAGCTCCTGCTATTTTGTTTATATTTTGTCTTGGGAAGCGTGATAACACACGCTTCTTCAGTAGAATTGCAAAGAAACTGCTGGCCTTGTTATCAGTTTCAGCCCTTCAGAGGAGAGATTCTTGTTCTGAACTCGAATAAGAATGTACAGTAAATCACTATTGCACAAACCATAGGAAATATTGTCAGACAGAAATTCTGAGAAGTGTGTGGAGATGGCTGCAGTCTTACCAAAGCTGCTAGGGGAAGATCTGTCCTGTATACTTCCCTCTGTATCAATGTAAAATACTTTATAAAGGAAGGTTCCATATTCACGTCTGGCTTCAAAACCTGTGGTTCATGTTGACTGGAGATGTTGAAAATGCAATTTTTCTCAGTGCAGAACATCCTTCCTTTCTGGGAGGATAAGTCTCATCTTTTGTACATCAGGTTATAACTTCCATGAGGAAGAAGCAGGATGCTTATGACCTTTTATTTTTTCATATTTATATTTTATTATTATTATTATTATTATATTTTTTTTATTAATATTATTATTATTATATTATTTTATTATTTCATATTTATTAAAGCTTTTGAGTAATAGAAGGCAAGCAAAGGAACCGTCTTAATACACATGAAAAACTAACGTAATTTGGTTGCTTGATTCTAGCCATTCCTATTAGCATTTGAGTAAATTGTGCAGGTATGTAGAAATAGAGCAGTTAAAATACCTGTTTACAAGCTGGCATCTTGCAGATGTTAAGAGTGCACTCACAGTTCTGAAATCTATTTTGCCTTTTTTAGTGAAAGTAGAGAAGCCAAGAGACAGGTGAACACAGGTGAGCTCTGGAAGGTAGCATACTGTTTTATGTTAAAGGGTCATGCTCAATTGTGTAAAGAAGCATTGTGCTACCCCTTTGGTAACATTCATGTATTACTAAAAATTGCAATCAAATTTGTAATTAACTAATGGTAATTGCACGGCACTTGAGAAGATCGGTTTGTTTAAGGAAATAAAAAGCACGTTATTCTGGCAGATGTACTGACTTCCTTCTCCAAAAGCATCAGGCAAAATGCAAAGTATGAACTCCTTGCATTCCTTCCAATAGCAAGAGGCTGTTAGTCATTACAGAGTAGGCTTTTAAATTATTCAGAATTTCTATATGTGTGGAATTGTTTTTCCTGTGCTTATAGAAGAATGTACCAAGTTGAGAACAAGGACTTTTCCATGTTACTTACAGGATGGAATTCAAATAGTGAATATTTACTTTTCTCTAAATTCTCTATATTTTAAATGCTATACTGGGCTCACAAAAGAACAACTGAATCTTACTTAGATGTGTCAATAGCCATAATGTAATATCCTCCTCCTCATCATCATCAGCCTAGAGAAAGGGCACCTATCTTTGGAACTGTTTGTAATTCATCATGTCTTTGAAACTAAGAAAATAATAAA